>JANJGK010000037.1:485402-490896 GCA_039081455.1 Macrobrachium rosenbergii
ATTAGAAAGTAAACCTCATTATTTCAAAAAAATAAATATGAATTAATTGCAATAAATTTCGAAAATATTCTATTAGATTTTTAGAAATAAAGTTAAGTATATTATAGAATGCAGTTTATACAATAAACTTTCTCTCTCTCTCTCTCTCTCTCTCTCTCTCTCTCTCTCTCTCTCTCTCTCTCTCTCTCTCTCTCTCTCTCTCTCTCTCTAAATAATAAATAAATATATCAGAAACTATATGTATATATATATACATATATATAATATAATATATATATTTATATAATATATATAGATATAAATTTGCGTGTGCGTGCGAGTGTATAAATGCGTATGTATGAATAACGTTTCACTTGCACACAACAGCTGTAATCATACAATTCATACATGGAGTTCATGCACCCAAATATATCCCAAGTCACATTATCAGTAAAACTTAAGTACGCTTGTCCTGCCAAGCAGTTGGGACCTCGGTACATAACAAGGACACGAACGATACCTACCCCTCTGGGAAGTTTAATCCTTGGAGGAAAATCCCGGCGTAAATCCCCTGAGGAAAATCCCACTATAAGCCCCCGGAGGAAAATCCCACTGTAAATCCCTTGAGGAAAATCCCACTGTAAGTTCCCTGAGGAAATTCCCATTATAAAATTCCTTAAGGGAAGTCTCCTTAGGAAATGTCACTGTAAGCTCTCTGAGGAAAATCCCACTGTAAATCACCTCATGAAATTAACACTATAATCCACTGAGGATAATCCTCCTGAAAATCCATAATCCACTGAGGAAATTCCCACTGTAAATCCCCGAGAAAAACCCTACAATAATCCCCTGAAGTCCCATTAAAAATCCTCAATAATCCTCCAAGGAAAATCCCACTGTAAATCTCCTGAGGATAATCCTAGCGTAAATCCATTATCGATTAAGGAAACTCCCACTGTAAATCCCTAGAGAAAATCCCTCTATAAATCCCCAGAGAAAATCATGTTGTAAATAACCCAGAGAAAATCCCACTAAGAATTCCTTCTGGGAAAATCAGCCCTGTTAATCCTCTGAGGAAAACCCAGTTAAAATGCCTGAAGAAAATCCCCTTAAAAATCCCACTAAATCCCTTAAGGAGAATCCCATTATAAATCCCCCTGGGGAGTCTAACCATAAATCCACTGAGGTAAATCCCTCATGTTAATCCCCTAGGGAAAATCCCACTGTAAACCCCTTGAGTAAATTCCCAGTATAAATCCCCTTTGGGGAAATCCCACCATAAATCCACTGAGGTAAATCCCTCATGTTATTCCCCTTAGGAAAACTCCACTGTAAATCCCTTAAGGAAAATCCTATTGCAAATCTCCCCTGGGGAACTCACACCATAAATCCACTGAGGTAAATCCCTCATGTTAATCCCCTTAGGAAAATCCCACTGTAAATCCCTTAAGGAAAATTCCATCGCAAATCCCCCTTGGGAACTCCCACCATAAATCCACTGAGGCAAATCCCTCATGTTGATCCCCTGAGGAAAATCCCTTAAGGAAAATCCCATCGCAGATCCCCCTTGGTAACTCCCACCATAAATCCACTGAGCTAAATCCCTCATGTTAATCCCCTGAGGAAAATCCCACTGTCAATTCTTCTGTATTCACGATTTATTTATCAAAATATCAATAGACTTCAACTATTTAAACACAATTTAAAATGACTGAATATAATACGAACATTTCTGAAGGCACTCTGATTTCATATGCAAAGTTTATCAGTCTATTCTTGTATTCAGTAGACCGAAGAATATTCAATTAAGGATATTAATTATGCGCTGTATGACGAGTTCGAGTCGCGTATTGAACTGGAAGTATACAAGTATTGTTGTATTCTGTAATCAAGGAATGTTTGAGTTGTAATGTGTACTAATATTTAAATTCCTCATTGCAGTAATGTAGTTTTGAATAAGATTCGTCAAATCGTTAATTGAATTTATTAAAAATGTATTATTATTATTATTATTATTATTATTATTATTATTATTATTATTATTATTATTATTATATTATTATTAAGGATATTTTTCAAAATTTCGTCTACAATATCTAATATTAACAAAAACACATAGACTAAACTGTTGTTTGCAAACGAACTAACAGCAATGTTAGATACGAAAAAAAACATTCAGAAACAAATGTTAGATTCTACAAAACTGCTGTACTCTTTGTTGTAAAATTTCAGTAGTTTTGTGCGTAATTTAGATTATAAAAATATTTCGTAAGAGTAGTAAGCTAAGATAAAAGCTTACGAAAACTAATTACCATATCACGAATATCTGAATTTCTATTTTGCTTACTTATAGAGAAGTATCCTTCTGCGCATGCGCTATGTACACCTAATGGAATGATGAAATAACACCGATAAATAATCATGAATGAGAGCGATGAATTACGTGAATAAAATATAACACGCTCCGAAAGACCATTCATTCTGCTTTGTCGTGAATAATGTCGCAAGATATTATTCGGCCGGAAATATATTGCAATATTTAAGCAAGAGTTAGGAGGTAAATGTTGCAGGTTTACTTACATTAAAAAATGAGAACCCAAGGAATTTGGGGACAGAAGTGTGGTTTTTTTAAGCCAGGCTATAGTTGGGTTATATGCCTGTTTTAACTAAACCGTTCATTTAACTGTTATTCGTGTTTTAACTTAACCGTTCATTTAAATAAGAAACTGCATGAAAAAACATACGCTTCATAACACGGATTATTTGGGAACAGAGGTGGGTTTTTTAAACCAGGCTATAGTTCTATAAACCGCCCTCTGGAGACTTATTCCCGTTTTAACTAAACCGTTCATTTGAAATGGAACTATATAAAAACCCTACCCTTCATTACACTGATTATTTTGGGACAGAATTGGGTTTTTTAATTAAACCACGTTATAGTTTTATAAACCGCCCTCTGGAGACTTATTCCTGTTTTAACTAAACCGTTAATTTGAAAAAAAAAAAACTACATAAAAAAACCATACTCTTCATTACGCGGATTATCTGGGGACAGAATTAAGTTTTTCTAAGACCAGGATACGGTTTGGGTATAAACCGCCCGCTGGAGACTTAACCTTGTTTTAACTGAAACGTTCATTTAAAGAAAAAAACCTTGCGAGGATGCCTTCAGTATATTTATTAGTTTATGAATCCCTCACTCCATTGCAATATACTTATTAGTTTAATATGTCAACTTCCAGTAATCTAGTTGTGAAATTCCCCTCTTGCAAGATGCAAGAAAAGTATCAATTGCATTATTTTACCTGACACATGCACAGCCATCTTGAGTTTTAGAGGCTGGAAGTCGTGTGCAAGTGAGAGAGAGAGAGAGAGAGAGAGAGAGAGGTAGAGACAGGGAGAGAGAGACACACAGGGAGAGAGATAGAGACAGGGAAAGAGAGACAGACAGACAGGGGGGAGAGAGAGAGATAGAGGACAGGGGGAGGGGAGATAGAACAGGGAGGGAGAGAGAGAGAGAAAGAGAGAGATAGACAGACAGACAGACAGAGAGAGAGAGACCCACTTTCCCAATTTAAAAGCATCCTTGCGAGGCAATATTGCAATTAAGACGATAAGGAAAAAATGAAAATAGTAGATTAGAGAGAGAGAGAGAGAGAGACGAAAGATTCAGATTTCACAACAGGACAGTGGCGAGATTTGGGGTGTAGAGACACGGGCCAAGGGTTATAGGAGGGGTTGGGGGGGGCTACCCCCCAGTGGACAAATACCTTCAAAGCACCCGCTTCTAATTACTCCAAAAGTTAATTAAAGAGGAGAGGGGTCATCTTTTGCCCCTTCCTGTATGGGTGGTGAGATATATTACTCTGGGATGAATGTGGTTTGTATATATATATATATATATATATATATATATATATATATATATATATATATATTATATATATATATATATATATATATATATATTATATATATATATATATATATATATATATATATATATTCCTACAGTCTTCTTAACTAGATACTTACTGTATACAGTTACAGTTGAACGAGTGCAAGCAGGATATCTTATCTGCAACTCAGTTCATGGGCTTTCCTCTGTCAAGTGCATTTTCGGTGACTTCCGTTGGTCGTGTGATTGCAAGGGGTGGTGTAAGAGAGAGAGAGACGTCAGTGCGTGTTGGGTTTTTCGTCCGATTTCACCAGCCGAGTTGCACAATTTTTAATTTTTTCCTCATTTTAAAAAGGAGAGAGAGAGAGAGATGAATCCGGTTGTAATTCAGTGCTTGGCTTTCCACTGAATTATCCAAACTTATCTGTATGAAATTTTTCATTTATATTTCAGTTTAAAAGTAGTGGAGAGAGAGAGAGAGAGAGAGGGTGGATAACAATCCCACTAGATGTCATGAGATATCGCGAAAATACATCTCTGGTGACACCCGAAAAGCAATTGTTCTCCATACAGGGAAAAATAGCGAGAATCCAGGGAAAAATAGCGAGAATCCCCACCCCCAGGACATCCCTTTAGCCAAAAGGTACATTTTCCCCTACACGGGGAAAAAGTTTAGGGGAAAATTTTAGACTACCTCTATCGGCACCTTCTTAGCAGGGCAATCCCGTCAGTGCACCTCTCACGGAGCACTGTAGGCGTTACTTAAGGTTCCTTTACTACGGCGTCCCTTCCTTAGGCCCATAGCTGCAACCCCTTTCGTTCCTTTGACTGTACCTCCGTTCGTATTCACTTTTTTCCATCTTACTTTTCTCCATCTCCTAACAATTGTTGCATAATGCAACTGCTTTGAGGTTTTCCTCCTGTTATACCTGTCAGACCTCTCACTCTCATTTTCCTTTTCATCGTTGATTGATCTCATCATAGGTCCCAGCGCTTGGTCTTTGGCCTAAATTTTATATTGCATTTCAGTATATAATAATAATAATAATAATAATAATAATAATAATAATAATAATAATAATAATAATAACAACAGTAGTGATGAGAACGCACCCCTACATACCAGATTCTAATAATAATCATAATTATAATTTATAACTATAATAATAAGCGCACATACACATACCAAATATACGCTAATAATTACAATTTTCGTAATGTAGGTTACATCAATAATAACAGAAATATTAACAGTAGAATCTACATACGAGTCTAGGCTAATTGACCTACAGCAACAGAAGGCCCACGAACGAGCAAATAATAATAATAATAATTGCGATGTTTGTAATGTGGGTTAACATTAATAATAACAGTAATGTTAACAATGCAAATCTAAGCATAATTAATAATAATAATAATAATTGCGATGTTTGTAACGTAAGTTACATTGATAATAACAGTAATGTTAACACTGCAAATCGAAGCATAATAATAATAATGATAATCACAATGTTCGTAATGCAGGTTACATTAGTAATAACAGTAATATTAACACTGGAAATCTAAGCATAATAATAATAATAATAATAATAATAATAATGATAACAATTACAATGT
>JANJGK010000037.1:503496-533496 GCA_039081455.1 Macrobrachium rosenbergii
TGTAACCTAATCAGACTGAGAGAAGGAACCGCATAAATGAAATACAGAAATTATCATCCTAAACTCATAATACATAATACAGAAGGTATAATGAATACGAAATTCCTGTAACCTGATTAACAAACCAAAGGGTTTGTTAGCTTACATTTAATCCGTATAATATTAGCTTTATAATCGAGTCGATTGGAGAAAAGGTTCTTTATGTATGGGATATTCAATTAAAAGCTCTGAGTCTTTTGTAAAAAGGTTATTTCATCGAAAGGAACCCTTTGGTTGTTGTGGTCTTTTAATTAATTACCTGTTGCCTCAGGCGACCGCGTGTGTCCCCAGACAGTTCTCCCTTCGAAAAGTAGTAATTATTATTATTATTATTATTATTATTATTATTATTATTATTATTATTATTATTATTATTTGCAACATGGACAGCTGAGGACATCTATCAGTCACTTTTCTCCCTCTCTCTCTCTCTCTCTCAGCTATCGGTCACTTTTCCCTCTCTCTCTCTCTCTATCTCTCTCTCTCTCTCTCTCTCTCTCTCTCTCTCTCTCTCTCTCTCTCTCTCTCTCTCATGTTCATGTATTGAGCCTGCAGAGTAAATGAATTGAACTGAATATAGAATTTAGGCCAAAGGCCAAGCACTGGGACCTATGAGGTCATTCAGCGCTGAAAGGTTAATTGACAGTAAAAGGTCTGAAAGGTGCAACAAGAGGAAAACCTCAAATCAGTTGCACTACGAATCAATTGTTAGCAGAGGGTTGAGGAAAGTAAGATAGAAGAGAATATGAAAGGAGGTGCAGTAAAAAGAACGAAAGGGGTTGCAGCTCGGTGTCCTGAGGCACGCTGCAAAGAGCTTCAGTAATGCCTACAGTGCACCGCACGAGGCGCACTGACGACACTAAGCCCCTACGGGGCCAAACTCGTATAAATGATTTAAGAAACGAATAGACTGACACACATATACCCCTTTTCCTTGGAGACATTTCCTCTCTCCAAACACAGATTCGCGAACGTTTCCTCTCTTATTTTCCAACTGACATATTCTGTCTCCGGAGAATCGCAAAGTACAAAAGTCTTGTCAACAAGCTCGACAAGAGACGAGGTCTGGACAGAATATACTGTTATATAATTGGTCCTCAAAGGTCGTGACCTCACTTGAAGCAACTGTTGACAGGTCAGATCCTAACACTTATTTGTAGCTTTCTCAGATGACTGATGGATCAGTTCCTAACGCCTAAGGTGATTGATTGATTCGTTTCGACAAACTGGCATTGCAATAACTACTGTCATTTTCCCAAGAAATATCTTAGGTATGAATCGACGGCAAAAATAATATGTAAACAGTTGATTAAAAATTCAGTGACCTCAGATGATTGATTGATTCGTTTTCGCAAACTGGCACTGCGATAACTACTCATTTCCCCCAGAAATATCTTAGATATGAATCGAAGGCAAAAAGAATATACAAACACTTAATTAAAAAATCAATAAAAATTAAAAAAATTAAAAAAATTCAATCTTTATGTACTCACAACATATTCAGCAGGAGAGGGAAGGTGCCTGGGTAGGTACGGTGCTAGGTGAAGTATCCTATAAAATATAAAAAAAAGAAACTTAAAAAAGTGGATAATGGAGTCTAGAGGTGAGAAATCTCCCTGAATGTTGGGGCTCTAATGAAAATGCTGGTCTGAGTGAAGTTATATTATGATTTATTTACACAAAGGCTGTTCAAAATGATGATGAAAACAGCAACTTCAGGACTTTTACTAAAAACATTATTACGACTTTATGGCGTCATATGATCGTTAGAGTCTCTCTCTCTCTCTCATGAAAAATCTCGAGTATAAAAAATCTGTATGGTATTTGTAGATGGTCAGCTGGTAATTAAAATCTCTTTCTCTCTCTCTCATGAAAAATCACGTGTATAAAAATTCTTTATGGTATTTGTAAATGCTCAGCTGGTTTAAAATCTCTTTCTCTCCCTCTCTCTCTTTGTCTTTCTCTCTCTTTCATCAAAAATCAAGAGCATAAAAAATCTGCATGGTATTTGTAAATGTTCAGCTGGTAATTAACATTTCTCTCTCTTTCTTTCTCATGAAAATTACGAGTATAAAAATTTGTATGATTTTTGTAAATGGTCAGCTGGTAATTAAAATCCCTCCCCCCCCCCCCCTCTCTCAAGATAAATCACGTGTATAAAAAATCTGTAAGGTAATTTCAATGCTCAGATGATAATTAAAATATCTCTTCTCTCTCTCTCTCTCTAGCAAAAAAGTGGCAATATCCTAATCATTGCAACATATACTGTGTCTGCAGTCTTTGTAAAAAAAGAACTGCCTGATAAATGCGCACACATTTACCTTCAACTTTGAGAACAGAATTGAATAAAGGTGTGTAAATGACTCTGCTCCTTTCTTCCTAGACATCAAAAAACAATGTCTCTTTTAACTGAATTTTTGACAAATGATGCGAAACGCGACTGGAAGAATGGTTTTGGGAATAAAGCAATTTCTAGTAATTCATCAAAAGACAAAATTAATTCCTGCAGCCTTAATTTTCATGACTATTCTCTTAACAAAATGATTGTCAATATGCATAAATTGCACTTATTTATTAATAAGATTACTGGTGAATATTATGAGTTATCTCTCGTCTTTCATACTGGCAGACATTATTCTGATTCAGTATCCACAAAGTATTAACTATTTTGTTAATAAATTTACCGAGAATTAAAAGCCACAGTGTTAAAAATATTTATGTAAAAAGTTAAAAAACGAAAAGGAAAGACTTTCAGATACCACTCCGCATCTCTCATCAGTGGTAGGACTGATGAGAGATACGGAGTAGTATCTAAAAATCTCTCCTTTTAACTCCTTTTTAACTCTGTGCATAAATATTTTTAACACTCCTGTGGCTCTTAATTCTCAATATCATAGCCCCGTCACAGGGTCGTCTTGTTTCAGTAAATTCACCGCTGAATAATTTGGATTTATGTTCTCATGTTCTCTGGAGGGTCATTTCTCATCATTCTCACTGAGAGATTTGATTCAGCCGCATTTCATCCAACCAATGACACGATTTTACTTATGAATTGGGTTTCCTGCATCAATAAGCCTTGATGTTATCACACCAGACAATTCTGAGCAATGGTAATCAATTTGTATTAACCTGAAACTAGCTATTAAGTGTCTGGTTTTTTACTTTTTGTGAAGATGAAGTTTGTGTTTGTTCTTGAATATTCCTCTATCATCTGCTGATTTGAACTGAATATAGAATTTAGGCCAAAGGCCAAGTACTGGGACCTATGAGGTCATTCCGCGCTGAAACGGAAATTGACAGTAAAAGGTTTGAAAGGTGTAACAGAAGGAAAACATCAAAGCAGTTGCACTATGAATCACTTGTCAGGAGAGGATGGAAAGTGAGATGGAAGAAAAAGAATATGAAAGGAGGTACAGTAAAAGGAACGAAAGGGGTTGCAGCTAGGGGCCGAAGGCACGCTGCAAAGAACCTCAAGTAATGCCTACAGTGCACCACATGAGGTGCACTGACGAAATTTTCATCAAACATTTGACTCATGTTTATATTTTGAGATTAATTGGGATTAAAGCAACAATGCTCAGTATAGGTAAATTTGTTCATTATATTATTTTGAAACAGGGGAGCTATATCCCTATTTCGTATACTTCAAAACTAGCAGATAATCCAAAATTAACGATATGTAAAAACGGCCGTCTATAGCTCAGGGTCATTTCAATCGTTGCTCTCCTGACAAATGGTAGTTAATCCGGCTGGAGATTGCGTTAGATTTATTGCAGTCGATAAATTTCGACATAAATCTCGTCCTTTCACACAAAAACTATTGGGAAATAACCTTGACTGCATTGGAAATACTAATGCTTATCATGTGATGTCCTGAATGAATAATTTTGCCCTGGTATTGATTCCATATCCGCTTTGCTCTCTGATCTAGGTGATGAGTTGAATCCTTTATAAATGGCTGAACCTTTGCCTAAGTATATTATAATTAATAAATACATATATGTAACATATATTCAAATCGCAGGATTATTTTAATCCCCACGTCTCGCATTGCAACAGGCAGCCATTATGGAACCCTGATCACCCTTCCTCGAATGAGAAATGTGTCGCAACTTTTCTTCAAACATGGACTGATGGGGCCATCTGTTGGTGACTGTTGAACTATATTCTGGCACGGTAATGTGCCAAAGGGCTATTGTGATTTTTTAGTTAAAAAGGCTTGATAAAGTGTCTACTATTATATGTAAGATAAATGATAGTCGGTTGCTTTAAAATCAATAGGTATGCGTGCATGTTAATATAGCTATAGAAGATGATTTCAAAGTTCATAGATAACTTCATAACCCGGTCACTGGTAATACTTAAAAATGTCTTTGTCCTTGTCGAAGGAGGAGCCAGAATTACCACCAAAACATTGAGTAATAAAATATTATCACTGACCAATGAAACAAATTGAATGAAACACATTTAAATAAAAAAACTCTACGAATACACTTGGTCAAACTGAGTTAACTAGACTATACAAAATAAGTCATATTCACGTTACCTGTCAGTCACTGCATGAGTTGAATGTTGGCACCTCCGACTGTTCAATGGCTACCAGTCTGAACAAGACGGTTCCTTTAAATATCACTCGTTCTTAATTCACAAAAATATCAAACATTAGAAGTTGTCTTCCAGTTGTGCCTGAGATAAAGCTATGTATTAAGAAAGGTCGCAGTTAACTCTACGCTTCACAGCTAAAGTTAACCTCCAAACTCGGCAGTGTTTATAATCGTTCATATCCTAAAAGAACGATGACTTACCGGAACGATGTTGGAAAGTGATTTTCAGTATTTGTCTAAAGGATCTCAAGTAGAAGCAGATCCTTAGCACTGTTTGAGAAGTAGCTGGCATTTTAGACCAACAATTTATGATATCTTCTTTCAATGAGATATATCCAGTCCGTTGTCGAGGCACTGATAACTGAGGATATCTGTCGGCGACTTTCAGAACTATGGACATTAAACACTATCAAGAAACTATTGTGGGTTTTCTTCGTAATTGATTGATTGTTGTTCAGATAAAATATCAATTCGTATATATAATTTATATTGCTAATAGTTACCTTAAAGTTTGTATATTCGTGAACATCAGCAAAGCACTTGAAACACAACTTAAAAATCTGTCAAGATGTTTAGAGCAATTTTCTGGTAATGCGTAAAAACGTTTTGTGTTGTTGACGAATGAGAAATCAGAATTACCACCAAAACGAGGTTTATAAGTATCTTAAAGTTGCTAATAGACAATTGATAAGGGGTCCTAACTTAAATATTATAATATGTATTACTATATTGTATCCTTAAGCTAACTATACGACCTAGAAAGTAACACATTTGATGTAATTTCTCTTCTTGGACGATGTAACTGTTGGCAATTCTGAATCCCTAATGTCTGCCAATGAGACGTACTTACGCACACAGCTTTGTCTTACCTTTGAACGCTACGGAGCATTACAGAGAGCAACAAGATTGAACGTAATATAGTGCAAGCATTCGATTTCTGTAAAACAGACAGGGAGTCACAGCAGATTATCAAGCCTGTCAGAAATACAGAGTTAATTGTGAGCAGCTGATGTCCCGTCAGGATAGCCAACCTTGAATCTGCTATTCGCCACCAAATTTAAGGAATAAAGCAATTCAGGCACAGTTGATGCAGCTGATAGTATTTAGAAATTTTATAAAAGCAATATTCCTTGATGCTTACATATAAATGGTATCCGATTCTTTTCAGAAAAAAGAAATCATATGTAGATGATTTGTGGTAATTCTGATTTCTCATTCCAAACCGGTCCGACAGGATAGCTTATGCACAGGCTGTCGTAACGACACGATTATATTCTGACATATATTTACGTACGACACTTCATCTTAATTATGACAAATTATGGACCAGAATCTACAGCAACTGCTCGTCGAGAGTTGTATCATAAACTTCGAGTCGCAGCAAATTACAGAACTCCGACGGACGGTTGCGTTTAAAATCAGCGGTTAAATTCTTGTCAGGATAGCCAACCTTTCAATAATTGAATAAGAATGAAATGAAGGAAATAAAGAGGTTTTTAAACAGCGTACTAAATTTATATGTTGATTATCAAGATATATTTAATTTATTTAGATGTAAATTAAAAAAATAAGTCTTATATTTGATTCTGAAAAGAAAAATCACTCGTTCATGGTTGGTGTCCTTAACTATTCATTTTCCCGAAAAAGCAAATGTTTTTTTAATGTTTACATTTATACGGTTCGTATATTGAATAAGTACGCTAATTTTAAACGCTCATAATGATAGTCTTACTTTTTATTCCTTTACACTAATATAGAAACTCTATTTTAATTTTTTCGGGGTGTTTATCGTTCTTTTAGGTAAAAACGTTTGTTAGCTAGACTTGTCATGACAGGAAACGTTGATAATGAAATTTAGCCACAATTGCAAGACAATATGAATCTTCGTTGCATTTTATGTATAGGTAAAATTTAGCATCTTAAGTTGGATTTCTTAAAAACTTCGATCACAACAAAACCTAAAAGAACGGTGAAGTTTGCGTACGTGGAGATTCGTCAGTCGTAACTTTTCAGTGACGTCATCCAGTGAACTTAATTTGTGGTGGGTACGCGCGTTTCCGGACGCTTCAGTTACAGAAACTTAAATAGACTCGGATTTTATTTATATAAAATATAAACATCTTCAGTCTGGAGTCATTGCATTTTGTTATAGGTAAGTAATGAAGTCTTGTTGCTCCATGCATTGGTGGTCATTCTGGCTCCTTCTTCGACAAAGACGCAGCCATTTTTATGTATTGCCAAACTGAACTTTGCAAAGTTCTCTGTATTTTTTTAATTTCATTCCAATCCCTTCGTGATTAAATGTAAATACCTGGTAAAAGTAGTATATATTTTCGGTAATTATCCCCTGTATTTTACGATTATTTAATTCGTACATAGAAAGACACATACTGTATATATGTGATACGATTGAATTGCTGGGTTTATAAAATACCAAGAATCCGTCCAATAAATGAAATTATTATTCGTTAGGATAACTTTCGTGTAAGAAATGATGGAGATATGATCGAGATTTCACTATTAATAATGACCTATTAAGCCGTTGCTCTCGTCTTGCCGATGACAAATAATCCCATATATTGAACACAACATATTATTACCATTTTTTTTATCATATTGTGATATATAGCGAAAGGTATATATCAAGGAGTTGTATAAGGAGAATATCACTTTTACCTTTCTAGTAATGTGATTATTATCACCACTGATCGTAACCCATGGGTACCATGGGCACGAGAATCTACTGTAGGTATAAAAGTCACAAGAAAAAAGTCACAGGAAAAAAGTAACTTGAAAAAAAGTCACCGGAAAAAAGTAACAATAATCTTTCCTAGATAGTGACCCCCCATCCCAGGGTTTTAACCCGGTATGTATCCACCTTTGGGGCGTGTTTAGTACAAGTCCCTTGGGGATTTCCGTATAAACATAAACAGAAGACTGTAAATCTCATAAAGATAATGACCCCCAGGAAATATTGTGAATTTTTTCCCTGTGACTTTATTGCCGGCCACCATAAATTAATGTGACTTTTTTCCCCTGTTACTTTTTTCGTAGCCAAAATTGTGACTTTCTTCCCCGTGCCTTTATTACCCGCCACCCAAAAACGATACTTCATTTGTTTCTGAAATAATATTTTTTCCTCTTGAAACAGGGAATGCATTATTTATGCATAGCCTATTTTCCCCCCTCTCAGCTGATTGCTGATGATGTATAAAGTTGTTTTAATATGTACGCTCAATACTGAAAACTTATTTCCAGATTTAATAAGAGAAAAAAGGTTAGAATATTTAAGAAATCAGCCTCAGGTGACTGAAGGAAATTCACGACTTTCATTCTTAGTTCGTATCTTCCATTTTAGGTTGAGACATTTTAGGTATAAATACTATTTCTGTATATTTATAAGAGGTTGTTACAAGAACGAACTCCTAGAAAGGTTTGAAAGGTGTAACAGGAGGAAAATCTCAAAGCAGTTGCACTATAAATCAATTGTTAGGAGAGGTGAGGAAAGTAAGACGGAAGAAAGTAAATATGAACGGAGGTACAGTAAAAGGAATGAAAGGGGTTGCAGCTAGGGGCCGAAGGGACGCTGCAAAGAACCTTAAGTAATGCCTGCAGTGCTCCACATGAAGTGCACTGACAGCACTACTTAATATATGAAAGTTTGTAGCTCTTGCTGAATAAATAAATCCATCAAATGGAACTTAAATTATCTGATATTGAAGTTCATTGTTTTCCAGCTAAATGTTTAAGTATTGAAATACTGAGAATTGCAAATTACTTCTTGGTGAGAAGGAATAAAAGGACTATACCTTTACTTAGGAATTTTTTGGTAAAAATAGTGCTTATAATCCTAATTTAAAACGAGACATAAAAGTGAACTCGACTACTCCAGTAAAAGTGTCCCATTTCAGTCATATTCCGGACCCTCTGTAACCTGAACTTTTCTCATTAAAACTACAGCCATTGTAAAGACTAGGGATTTTTTCAAAACACTCTGCAACCAATATTCTCTACACGATACAGAGAGAGAGAGAGAGAGAGAGGGGGGGGGGGAGAAGGAGCTAAATTTGTGGTAATTTTTTATTGAATTATTTGACCGATGCATGACCACTGAAGTCCACGCTAAGAAAATAATATTGGACGTTTCCTCTCTGAAGGAAGAACTCTCTTGGAACCCAGGCGGTCGCCTGAAGCAGTAGGTAGTTATAATAAGATTTTATTACGATTATTTGTAGTTTATTAAGGTATTTCGAGATTGTGGATGATTATATCATTTATGGCGGCCATAAATGATATAACATATATATACATACATATATATATACATATATATATATATATATATATATATATATATATATATATATAATATATATATATATATATATATATATATATATATATATATATATATATATATATATATATATATATATATATATATATATATATATATATATATATATATATATATATATATGTAGGCTACTGATTCTCTTGTATTTCAACGTTACAGAACGCATGGAATGTAAAGCATTAGATAATTTTTTTTGAACTGTTAGGGAAGTGAATCTCAGTCATGTAAAAGTTGCTAGCACGAATATATTTTTCATTCTAAAAGTTAACTTTCAGAGCTGACCAGTACTGACAGGTTTTATTTTCTATAAGAGCGATAAGCTTCTATGAAGTACTATGTTTACATGTCATGTATTCATTCACCTAATATGTTATCAGGATAATTACTCTGACAACTACGCGTTGTATTATCGAATGGAATGAAAAAATGGACTCGGCTCCACTTTGCAAACTTTCAGGCAAGAGATTGCAGCGAAGAGTTTTTTTGAAATTGACAGATGATGATGAGAGACAGTTTATGATTATTATGAGTCCTAGGCTTGTTCTGGTATTTGATTTTCGTTCATGCATATTGTTTTTTATTTATAGCTCAGACTGTAATGTGATAGACTTGTTATCATTCTTTTGTGAAAGTTGTAAGGTTAGCTAACTTGAATGTTTCATGGCTGACACACACAGACACACACACACATATATATATATATATATATATATATATATATATATATATATATATATAAATATATATATAAATATACTTATATATAATATACTTATGTATATAAATATACTGTATATTTATGTATATTATATATATATATATGTATGTATGTATGTATATATTTATATATATATGTATGTATATATATATATATATATATATATATATATATATATATATATATATATATATATATATATATATATATATATATATATCAGCCATGAAACATTCAAATTAGCTAACCTTACAACTTTCACAAAAGAATGATAACAAGTATATTACATTACGGTCAAGTTATAAATAATAAAAAAAAAATATGCACGAATGAAAATCAAATCCCGGAACAAGCCTAGGACTCATGATCATAATAAACTGTCCATCATCCGTTAATTTAAAAAAAAAATACTTCGCTGTACAGTAAACTCCTGCGTGAAAGTTAGCGTAGCGGAGCCGAGTCCATTTTTCCAAGCTCCCGAATCCTGAACAGCGGCGCGCATGAACTCGACTAAAAAAAAAAAAAAAAAAAAAACAGGGAATTCATTCAATTCCGAGATATTTCGTTGCCACACACAAACACAGCAATGAAAAGCGCATTTTCACGCAGCGGGAGAATGTGCTGTGGAAGAGAGAGAGAGAAATTGCTTCGTGATAGAGCAGTTTTATTTCAATTTTTTTTTTGCCACACCCCGTCAGTTTCGGCTTTGTAATGTTGCCCTAACGTTATTGCGTGTGTTTTGTTTCCACACCAGTATATTTTCCTATTTTTTTGTTTTTTTATTACTTGAGGGTCCTTTCAGCGTGCCTATAACCCCTTTCGTTCCTTTTACTGTACCTCCTTCCATAGTCTCTTTCTTCCGTCTTACTTTCCTCGACCCTCTCCTAACACCTGATTCGTAGTGCAGCTGCTTTGAGGTTTTCCTCCTGTTACGCCTTTCAGACCTCTTATTCTCGATTTCCGTTTCAGCGCTGAATGACCTCATAGGTCCCAGTGCCTGGCCTTTGGCCTGAATTGTATATTCAGTTCAATTCAGTTTTTATACTATTTACTATTTCCATCTGGTTGTTACTAAGTTCATTGTATTTTCCTATTTTTTCGTTATTTACTATTTATGCCATTTATACTATTGACTATTCCCAGGTGTTTATTAAAGTTTTTACTCTCTCGTAGGGTTTAAAACTTTTAAATTCGTCCTTTACTGAAACGCATCATCTACGTTTGCTATATTTTTGTAGTTATTCGCTTTTTACTATTTCATATTTATATCATTTACTATCTCACTCCATTTGTCAAAATTTTTATTCTCTCGTAGATTTTAAAAGTTTAAAATTCGTCCTTTGTTGAAACACATCTTCCCCTTTATTTTTTAAATGTGGTCACTACATTCACTGTATTTTAAAATTCTTTCGTTATTTTCTATTTACTTTTTTGTATTATTTATTATTTCCAACCATTTACAAAAATATTCAGCCTCTCGTATTTTTCACAGGTTTGAAAGTCGTCCTTTATTAGAAGATCTTCCGATTAGTTTGCAAATGTGGTCTGTGCGTTCACTATTTTCCTATATTCTTGTCATTTACTATTCGCTGTTTATACTATTCACTATTGCCAACCATTTACAGAAATATTCATCCGCTCGTATTTTGTCAAGATTTGAAATTCGTCCTTTATTGAAAAACATCATTCGATTATTTTGCAAAGTGGTCTCTACTTCACCATTTTCCTATATTTTTATTGACAGTTTAATATTCATACTATTTGCTATTTCCGACTATTTGCGAAAACATTCATCCACTCGTATTTTTTAAAGGTCTGAAACTGGTCCCTTATTGAAGCACATCATTCGATTATTTTGCAAATGTGTCGAAGTATTTGGAGTCGAATTTCAAACGCGAACAGGGGATCTGTTTTCGTTTCGGCCAATTGTTTACAGGCCAGCAGCGGAACGATTGTTCCACATTTTGCATTCAGTGTTATTTGTCCGTGTGGAGCCATTATTTTCTCCTTTCTATGTTGTGTCCTTTTTTTTTTTTGTTTAATGATTCTTGTGGATGTGTTCACTGTTCTGTCTTCCGAATTTTTTTTTATAGTTATTAGACATTGGTAATAAAACTACGGCTATAATAATAATTAAGCTTCATTTAGGAGAGAAATACAACTAACACACTCGAGCCCACACACACACACACACACACATACATATATATATATATATATATATATATATATATGTATTATATATAATATATATATACAATATATATATATACAATATATATATATATATATATATATATATATATATATATATATATATATATATATATATATATATATATATATATATATATATATAGTCTGCCCAGATAAAGCCTTAGGCACAGTGGTACCCAGGTTCCAACTTCATTTATGACTTGTGTGGCTTGGTTGGCAGCGGTCTCGTCTTTTAATTGAAAGGCCTGGGTTCGATCTCGATGTGATTCAGAAATTTATATATATATATATATATATATATATATATATATATATATATATATATATATATATATATATATATATATATATATATATATATATATATATATATATATTCAAGGTCTCTAAGAGTTGTCCAACTCACGACCAAAGATCTTGCATTCAGAAATACCAGGCGAAGGCTTATAGGCTAGGTAGCAGGCTAAGCGACAGATTAGGCTCTGATAAAAACCAAGAGGCCCAAGGAAGTGGCGTTTTTCAGAAGGAGAGGAGATTAATACCTTTAAAAGCTAACTGAAGACCTTAGAGGAATCACAATTGACTCAGATCTTGAGGAAAATGCTTCCGGGTTTCATCTGAAGGTGACACTCTTTGTTTACATTACAGGGGGCTGAGGTGAAAGTAAGCTTACGCCAGTGCAGCTTCGAAACGGGATTCAACCGTAACATCACCTGGGATCAGGTAAGCAGGAGGTTTCTGAACCTCTACGATTTTTGGGTTGATGAAGTTTACAAATAATGTTGTTATCCGCCTGCTAACATTATTAATGAATGTACCTGTGGTCATAGCTTCACATTAATCTAATGGGGGTCCCCAGAGAAAGGGAAGCAGCATCCTGATGTCTCATTTTTTGCTAGAATCTGGGAAAAGTGAAATTTTCGAGAATCGTCTCGTCTAAACTCGGCAGCCATTAGTCGGTCAGAATTGCCAACCTTCAAGATTTCGAGAGCTTTAGAGTTTTAGGAAATATATATAAAGTTTCATGATCGTTAAGTAGGTAATATTGAGTACCTTTTTGTAAGTAATTCCGTGGGCAGGATTAACATCCCGTTTAGGGTCTATATACATTTCATGATAGGATTTAAATCAGTGAATGAATATTTCATGTACTAAGTTAACATTTTCATCCTTGTATATAAAACTCATAGCAAGTGGATAAAGTAACAATTATAATTACTCAATGGCTAGTTTGGGGGAGTATTTACACAAATGGACACTAAAGAAATCCTACATTTTGTAGAATATTTTAGAAATAAAGTACTGGGGATTCTAAATATTAGATATTCTGGTAAATTTAAAGTAAATTCAAGTTGTATTGTCGACTCAATCCACAATAAGTTAACAGTCTCAACAATCGGAACTATCCGTCAGGCGTGATTAATGCATGACCGAAGATTGTATAAAACATTTTTTCGATATTTTTTATGAATTTTTTTTTTTTCATATTTTGACGTTTATGAAGCGAAGTATTCCTTTTTAAAGTGTAGGAAGAATATTAGCTCGTAATTTTGCCATGCGTTACGCATAGTGATTTTTATAACGACTGTGAAACTACATTTCAACTGTACCTTTGACATATGTATATCAGAGCTTTGACAGTAAAACATCTATATTGAAGTACACTGAGAGATGTATAATTCTGTTGAAATGTTAAATGTACTCATAAAAATTCCACAGAGAGAGAGAGAGAGAGAGAGAGAGAGAGAGAGAGAGAGAGAGAGAGAGAGACTGCAATATTGCATTCAGCATTACTACCCTAAAGCAATTTCTCGTGTATTTTAGTAATTTATTCATATTTTCATCTGTTCATTAAATTACTAGTTTATCATTTTTTACAATAACTGATCTCTTTTTTTCTGTATTTCCTGTCACCTTCTGTAACTTCTTTTGAAGGAACATATTCATTGGAAGCTTGAATTTCGAGTCAGAATGGCCCCTAGGCTTGTTTCATTGCGTAGGGGTTTGATCGTCTGAATAATAATAATAATAATAATAATAATAATAATAATAATAATAATAATAATAATAATAATAATAATAGCCTGTGTAATAAAAATCCACAATTATATATAAATATATTACTATGTTTATTTTACATAGTAACATATTTTTCACTATATAATTGTGGATTTTCATTACACAGATTGTTTTTCGGGAGATTGTGAATTTTTTACTAATAATAATAATAATAATAATAATAATAATAATAATAATAATAATAATAATAATAATAATAATAATAATAATAATAATACCCAGTCGAGTAGGATGACTGATCTAAGAAAAAATGGTAATAATTAGACCAAAAATATACATCATTATCACAGTTCATTCTGTCAAGAAAGTTTCAGTAACCTAAAAAATTATCCACAGTCTCTAAATTCAGTGAATACCATACACTTTCCAAGTAACACCCCCATCCCCCTTCCCCCTTCCCCCTCCTCCCTCTCCCTCAAGTTCCAAGCACCACCAATGAATTATATCGGTTTTATTCCCTCGTTTTCCGAAGTTACGGCCAAGCGCTTTGAAACACTGGGCTGGCTATCAGCAGTTGATGTACCCCGGATCATAAACTCCAGGACCCTGGCGCTGGCTCCTTCCTACTGATGACTGAGAGTTAACCTCTCGTCTGAAAGTTTCATCTCTTGTTCAACTGGATGTTTCTAAATGTTTTGGTCCTCGTAAGCTTATGGGCGATTGTACTTTGCACGGCAGTTGTCACAGGCTTATTATTATTATTATTATTATTATTATTATTATTATTATTATTATTATTATTATTATTATTATTATTATTATTATTATTATTATTATTATTCGAAGGAAGAAGACCCTCTTTGAGGCGAGCTTTGTCGAATGAAATGGCTGCATTTTGCGAATTGATTTTATGCTGAGTTTTCTCAATTCTTCTAATCATTAGAATTGAGAAAACTCAGTATAAAATCAATTATTATTATTAATAATAATAATAATAATAATAATAATAATAATAATAATAATAATAATAATTATTATTATTATTATTATTATTATTATTATTATTGTCTCTCGTTTGAAAGTTCCATCTCTTGTTTAACTATATGTGTCGAATTATTTTGGTCCTCGCAAACTTTTGGTCGATTTTTAGGACGACAGTTGTCACTAGTCTTTTATTATTATTATTATTATTATTATTATTATTATTATTATTATTATTATTATTATTATTATTATTATTATTATTATTATTATTATTATTATTATTATCATCTCTCGTTTGAAAGTTCCATCTTTTCTTTAAGTGGATGTGTCGTGTTCTGGTCTTCGTAAGGTTTGGGCGATTGTACTTTGCACGACAGTTATCACTGGCTTATTATTATTATTATTATCATTATTATTATTATTATTATTATTATTATTATTATTATTATTATTATTATTATTATTATTATTATTATTATTATTATTAGGTCTGTTCAGTCAAAAGTGGCGACGGAATTCAAGTATTTCTGCAGTTGCATGGAACTGCTTATGATTAAGACACTACATTATTTCACTAAAGCCCTTCTTAAGAGATTTAATAAAAAGTACATTCTCTCTCTCTCTCTCTCTCTCTCTCTCTCTCTCTCTCTCTCTCTCTCTCTCTCTCTCTCTCTCTCTCTCTCTCCACCGAAAGCCTGTCTCCCTTACTTAGCATTCCAGACTCATTTAGCGAGATAAAACAGCCAAGTTTTCAGTTCTAGACCATCTGTTAAAACACTTTTAATACGAATCAGTATCGATTGAAAGTTAATGGAGTCTGGCATTATAGAAGCCTCACTTGGGGAAAGGGAAGGTAATTTTTACTTTATAAGTATTTGTTGTATCTATTATAACGTGTAAGATTATCTCAGTGGATATAATGAAGTATTACCAGTCACTAATCCTTAGGAGATATAACATTATCTGGCTTGGTTATAAGTTAATATTGTAATCGAAATGATTGCTTTATTTAGCTAGAATATAATAAGTTAGTTAATATTTTATTTGAAAGGATTGCCTTGCTGTGGTGATGAATTGCTGACTGAAGCAATCTTACACGTTATGATAGATATAACAAATACTTATAAAGCAAAATTACCTTCCCCAGTCTGGAGCAATCACAAGATTTATGTAACTGTAACGTAGAATTTCATATTCCTGTTATTACAGTTTAAATGGTTTTGACATAATTTCAGTATAGGCCAGAGAGACACAGCACCTCTGTAATAAAACCTCAGTGCTTGCTTGCTTGCGTTTGTGAATATGTTTCAGTTTTTCTTCTGAAGGGGCTGAAATAAATATGTTTATTTTAATCTTCGATTTTTAAAATTTAATCTACGATTTTTTTATATTAATTTATGCTTTTTTCATTTTAATCTATGATTTTTTTACTTGTTAATTTATGATTTTTTTTACTATTTTGCTCAATGCTTTTTTTCCATTTTAATTTAAGATTTTTTACTTTTAAGTTATGATTTTTCTCGTATTTTATTCTATGCATTTTTCATTTTAATCTATGATTTTTGTACTTTTTAGTTTATGACTTTTTTCTATTTTAATCTATGGTTTTTTTTATCTTAATCAAAAGATTTTCCCTTCTGAAAGTTATTAGATTTCAAGCAGCAGGTAATATCTAAGGAATTTATTAGGCAAATAAATGATTTGAATATATGAAAAAACTCGTAGATTCAAATAAAAAATAGATAAATAAGGTGGTGCGATATAAAAAAAAAAAGATTAAAATAAAAAAAATCAATGCTTAAATAAAACAAATCTTGAAGTAAAAAAAAATCATAAATTAGAATAAAAAATCTTTAAGGAAAAAATCTTAGATTTAAAATAAAATAATCATAGAATAAAATAGAAAAAAAAATCAGAAATTAAAAATGAAAAAATCATAGATTAAAACGAAAAAAAGCATAATTAAAATAAAAAATCATAGATTAAATAAAAAAATCATAAATAAAAAAATTGATGGCAAAAAAAATCATACATTAACAGTAAAAGAATTCTTAGAATAAAAAAAAAAACAAATGAAAAAAATCATAGATCAAAATGAAAAAATCATAGATTAAAATAAAAAAATCATAGATTAAATAAAAAAAATCATAGGTTAAAAAAATTGATAGCAAAAAAAAATCATAAATCAAAATGGAAGATTTTCATAGAATAAAACAGAAAAAAAACACAAATAAAAAAAAGTCATAGATTAAAATGAAAAGAAGCATAGATTAAAATAAAAAATCACAGATTAAATAAAAAAAACCTAGATAAAAGAATTGATAACTCTTCATTAGGCAAATCGAAAAAGCGTCATCACCAGTGACGTAGAAACGATTACAGGAAAATTACAGGAAAATTGCTGCAATGTGAATTCGATAATAACGAAATGATATGAGTTTGAGATGAGAAGGTAAAAAAAAAACATTCTCTGTCCATTACGCTAATTCTCTTCTTTATCGTAGGTTTTTTTTTTTTTAGAATTTTTTTGCTCGTTTGTTGAATAAATGGATTAATTCAGTACTTCCTTTGTTTTAGGGAGATTTTCATTATCCGAAATGTTTGGTCATGATAATGATGTTGTAACGTCATTATACTGAGAGAGAGAGAGAGAGAGAGAGAGAGAGAGAGAGAGAGAGAGAGAGAGAGAGAGAGAGAGAGAGAGAATAAAATGTAATACAAAGTTTATTGATAAAAAATTACCTTTAAATGTAAAACTTTCACTTGGTGGCAGTGACTACTTTCTCTCCTCTCTCTCTCTCTCTCTCTCTCTCTCTCTCTCTCTCTCTCTCTCTCTCTCTCTCTGGTCTCGTAGAGAATAAGTGACCGACCTAAGCAATGAATTATGTACTTAGGTGTTAGTCGGTTGTTGTGGGTCACATGTGTAAAATGAAGAGAACAACAAGTAAAATATGCACCGAAGTTTCTTCACCGCAATCGAGTTTTATGTACAGCGTATAATCGAGGCCACCGAAAGTGGATCTATCTTTCGGTGGTCTCGGTATAATGCTGCATGAATCTTTAAACACGGCCTAGTGGTAGCCCATCCTACATCGTTGCCAGAAGTACGATTATGGGTAACTTTAACCTTAAATAAAATAAAAACTACTTAGGCTAGAGGGCTGCAACTTGGTATGATTGATGTTTGGAGGGTGGATGATCAACATAGCAATTTGCAGCCCTCTAGCCTCAGTAGTTTTTAAGATCTGAGGGCGGACAGAAAAAGTGCGGACAAAAAAATGTGCGGACGGACAGACAAAGCCGGCGCAATAATTTTCTTTTACAGAAAACTAAAAGCTAGACGTGTGTTCAGTGGTCCGTCAGAAGTACCTCGACGAGGTATTCCTGGACAAAAGTTGCCTCGGCGAGGTAATCCTTGACGAAGGATTACGTCGACGAGGCAAATCTTCACGAGGGTTACCACGACGAAAAAAACCTCAGCGAGGGATTTCCTACACGAGGTAATCCTCGAGGATTACCTCGACGAGGTAATCCCTCCGTAACCAGATGGAAAATACCTTTCATTAGAAGCCTTGCAAGAGCTGCTGAATAAATTAAAAGCGCCTTTTGACAGAAGACAAAAAAAAAAAAAAGAAAAAAACTAAACAAATAGCAGATAACGCACACACTGAAAAAAAGCAAACAAAGAAATCTCTCATAAATAAGAAATAAATTCATGTTTATTCTTCCTCCCCACCCCCAACCCCCCGCTGCTCTCCCCCCTAACCCCACCCCAACTCGTGTTTACCCACCAGCAGAGAAATCTCATTTCCTGCTTTCCAAAACGTGAGTTTTTTTTTTATTCCAGAAAAAAAAAGCACAAAGAAACTTGAAAAACTCGACTCAGAGAAGATTGTAAGTGAGGTTGATTCATTTGCTAGATTCAACGCTTTGAAAAGAGATTGCGGTGTCAATATGAGAAAAAAAGCCACTTTTCGAGATAAGGTGTTTTATATATGCTTAGGAATGAGTGCCTTGTTAAGTGATTGTGATTGTTTTTGTTTTATTTTTACTTGGAAAAATGCGAGGATTTTAAACAGTTTTATTATTGTAATTACAAAATAGATAATACTAGTTATATTCAAGTGTAGTAATTATATATATATATATATATATATATAATATATATAATTTATATATATGTATTTGTATATATATATATATATATATATATATATATATATATACTCATATATATATATATATATATATATATATATATATATATATATATATATATATATATTATATGAAGATTAAATAGATAGATAGATAGATAGATAGATAGATAGATATATCAATTCAGCAACACTGCTCATACTTGACTGCCTCACATCAAGAATGAAGACCCATTCTCGCTATGAAGACCTATTCTTTAAAGACCCATTAAAATTTGTTTAATTTTTAAAAATAATTTTTAGTATAAATAAGAAAAAACACGATAAATATCTTTTTAATTTTTCAAAATTAAATCTTAATATCTCACGTTCCTTTTACTGTACCTCCTTTCATATTCTCTTTCCTCCATCTTACATTCCTCAACTCTCTCCTAACAATTGATTCATAGTGCAACTGCGTTGAGGTTTTCCTCCTGTTACACCTTTCAAACCTTTTACTCTCAATTTTCCTTTCAGCACTGAATGACCTCATAGGTCCCAGTGCTTGACCTCTGGCCTAAGTCCTATAATCCACTCCCATCGTGAATGGACAGATTCAGCAGTTTATTCATCCAGCCAAATTATTCATCATTCATCGGGACTGAATTATACAGCCCTTGAGTATATTCCCTTATTGCAATATAAGAGTCCAGTCATTTAGATTCATTTAGAGGCGAGGCTGCCAGGCCTCGCTGAATAAATTAATTACTAAGTTAATGAATAGGGTTTTAGATTTTCCCAGAATTGCTGGTGATGGCTTCGATTAAAAAATTGATGTGTTCGTTTTTTTGTTGTATGTTTGACGGAAGGTTACGTCATGTTGACGTAAATATAGACAGACACATAGGTCACATGGAAGAGGAATATGTTGACATACACACACACACACACACACACACACACACATATATATATATATATATATATAGTATATATATATATATATATATGTATGTATGTATGTATGTATATATATATACGAGTATATATATATATATATATATATATATATATATATATATATATATATATAATATTGTACATACATACATAAGTCTCTGTGTAAATCTTTCCCCAGACAATAACGTTCCCTAATACACCTTATCTCTTTTGAAACCTCTTGCTCCAAGCAATTTGAAAACAAATTTTATTAACAGAACCACAAGCACTCAAAAAAAAAAAAAAATCCCATTTCCCTTAGAAATATCAACTATTGGTAAACCTGGAAGTGTTTCACAGGGAATATTGTCCCATCACCTTTGAGCCCCAGAGAGAGAGAGAGAGAGAGAGAGAGAGAGAGAGAGAGGAGAGAGAGAGAGAGAGAGAGAGAGAGAGAGAGAGAGAGAGAGAGAGATTCCAGGCAAAAGGAGCCTTTCCAGCATGCATTTTTACATTGTCTGATCCTGAGTGCTTCCAGTCTTTTGCAGTCAGTCTGGAAGACGCTGAAAGGGCTTCCAGAATTGAGTGGATTTGTTAGGAAGGTGAGGAAATGGCGTAGGTAGGAAGTATATACAGTATATATGTATGTATGTATAGAAAGAGAGAGAGAGAGAGAGAGAAGAGGAGAGAGAGAGATGAGGAGAGAGAGAGACATAAACGACCGCACAGCTATAATATATATATATATATATATAATATATATATATATATATATATATATATATATATATATATATATATATATATATATATATAGAGAGAAGAGAGAGAGAGAGAGAGAGAGAGAGAGAGAGAGAGAGAGAGAGAGAGAGAGAGAGAGAGACAGACAGACAGACAGGCAGACAAACGACGACACAGACATATAAAACCATAAACCCAGAACTCTTATTTCAAACGCCAATGTTGATTACGAGCCGGAAATCGCTGGATTTTCACATTTCACCCAAAATTAAGGATCGTTAAAATCTCATTATCACTTTGGGGAGTAATTAGACGAGTGAGTAAAAAAAAATCACCGTCGCAAATGATGCCTGTACATAACTAACGTAAGGAAGGAATGACGTAGGCAGTGCGCATGTCCTAATTTTTTTTTTGTTTTCTGGAAAAGAAAAGTATTGAGAAGGCTTTGGCTGTCCGTCAGCACTTTGTTCTGTCTGCAATTTTTTACGTTTGCACTTTTTCTGTCCGCACTTTTTTCTGTCAGCGCCTTTTTCTGTCCGCACTTTTTCTGTCCGCACTTTTTCTGTCCGCACTTTTTTCTGTCAGCGCCTTTTTCTGTCCGCACTTTTTCTGTCCGCACTTGTTTCCGTCCGCAATTTTTTATGTATGCACTTTTTCTGTCCGCACTTTTTCTGTCCGCCCTCAGGCCTTAAAACCTACTGAGGCTAGAGGGCTGCAAATTGGTTTGTTGATCATCCACCCTCCAGTCATTCAACATACCAAATTGCAGAACTCTAGCCTCAGTAGTTTTCATTTCATTTAAGGTTAAAGTTAGCCATAATCGTGCATCTGGCAACGCTATAAGACAGGCTACCACCGGGCCGTGGTTAAAGTTTCATGGGCCGCGGCTCATACAGCATTATACCGAGACCACCGAAAGATGGATCGATTTTCGGTGGCCTTGATTATACGCTGTGGCGGCTGTACAGAAAACTCGTTTGCGCCGAAGAATCTTTGGCGGATTTTTTACCTGTTTATGTAAGTTTAGGGGATTTTGAAAATACTCTGATATATTTGTGGCGATGAAGATGAAATTTAAAATTATTTTGAATATTGATTTTACAAAGAATGGTTGAAGAGTGTTTATAATAATAATAATAATAATAATAATAATAATAATAATAATAATAATAATATAATAATAATAATGTGCAATAAGAATCCACAATTATATAGTAAATATATTTTTTTACTATATAATTGTGGATTTTTTACACTGTTTGCTTGTTACGAGATTGTGAATTTCTTAGCAGTAACAATAATAATAATAATAATAATAATAATAATAATAATAATAATAATAATAATAATAATGATTTTTGATATCTTGACTTCCTATGTTCAAGTAAAAATCTACTTAAATTAAATTTTCCCTATTATTATTATTATTATTATTATTATTATTATTATTATTATTATTATTATTATTATTATTATTATTATTATTATTATTATTATCATCAATCATAAAAACACCGACATTATCATATAGAATAAAAACAAAACCTCTGCCATGTAAACTATTAATAATAATAATAATATATTATTATTATTATTATTATTATTATTATTATTATTATTATTATTATTATTATTATTATTATCACTCACATCCTCATATCTCTGCCAAGTAAACTGAAGATTCCCCATCACCAAACCACAAAAAAAAAAAAAAAAAAAAAAAAAAAATGATTTCCAGAAACTGAGGAACATTTCCAAACGAGTCTTTCAAACCCTTTTGACGCAGAGGCTCCGATAAATCATTATATAAAATCTCTGGGATCCAGTCGGTCGGTGGCTTCTTGTGTTCGAGAGACGTCGTATACTCGGGGTCATAAAATCAGTTTTATTCTCGTTCTTATGATTTCGAAGCCGAATGGAGGAATGACTGTGGCTGGGAGAGTTGACGCTGATTGCTCGGTTCGTTTTCTTTTTGTGCTTCAAATCTTTCTCGTTTAAAGTGAGAGCAGACTATAAAATTTAAAATTTTAATTTTATAGTTTAAGATTTTATTTGATTTTATTTAATCTTTCTCATTTTCTTTGTGTTTAAGAATCTTTCTCGTTTAAAATGAGAGCAGTGTAAAATTTTTAATTTTATAACTTTAAAATTTTATTGGATTTTATCTAATCTTTCTCATTTTCTTAAAATCTTTCTCGTTTGAAATGTGAGCAAACTATAAGATTTTTAATTTTATAGTCTAAGATTTTATTTGATTTTATTTAATCTTTCTCATTTTCTTCGTGCTTAAAATCTTTCTCGTATAATGTGAGAGCAGACTATAAATTTATAATTTTATAGTTTAAAATTTAATTTGATTTAATTTAGTCTTTCTCATTTAAAATAATAGAAAAATATAAAATTTAATTTTATGGTTTAAAATTTTTTTATTCTATTTAATCTTTCTCACTTAAAATAAGAGCAGGCTATAAAATTTAATTTTATAGTTTAAAATTGTATTTGATTTAATTCAGTCTTTCTCATTTAAAATAAGAACAAACTATGAAATTTAAAATGAGAGCAGACTGTAGAATTTTATTGTATTTAGTTTAATGTTTCTCACTTATAATGAGAGCAAACTATAAATTTACAATTTTATAGTTTAAAATTGTATTTGATTTTATTTAATCTTTCTCATTTAAAATAAGAGCCAACTATAAAATTTAATTTTAAATAATAATGATTAAATGATGATGATCATTATCATTATATTATTATTATCATTACTCTCATCATCATATCAACACTAAATTTTACTTATAAATAAAATGCACTGAATTACCCATGACCTCTTAAAAAAAAAATAAAAAAAAATAAAAAAAATTCCCCAGCGTTCAAATTGTCGAAATGTGATTGTACCATCCCGGGTCCAAAAAATAAAATCCTAATTTGGTGTCATAAAGGCTCCTGTAAGGATTTCCAACAATATCCTTTGAAGTATTTGCCATGCTTTTAGGATCTAAAGGATATTGTATTCCCGGTCTCCTCCGCCACGGGAGGACTTCGGGGAAAGAGGCGCGTCTCTCCTTCGTAGGATAATAATATAATCGAAGGATTCTTCGTAGGTTTGTGTTCAAAAATAGGATCTCGTTTTTAAGGTATTCAATTGTCACGATTTTTTAAAAGAAATATTTGTTATTTAATGGTTAAAATGCCTTTTTCTTTTACCAAAATGCCTGGATGTTAAAATTATTATTATTATTATTATTATTATTATTATTATTATTATTATTATTATTATTATTATTATTATTACTCGGAAGGTAAACCATATTCATATGGAGAAGCCTACAGGGTTCAGTTATTATTATTATTATTATTATTATTATTATTATTATTATTATTATTATTATTATTATTATTATTATTATTATTGCCCGGAAGATAACCCCTATTCATATAGAACAAGCCTATAGGGGCCGTTGACTCGAAATTCTAGCTTCTAAAAAGTATAGTGTTCATTTGAAAGAAGTTACTGAAGATTTCATTAGCTATGTCAAAATCATGTGCACGTATGTGCATACGTAGATGCATAAACACAAACAAACACACACACACACACACACACACACACACACACACACACACACACACACACCACTTTTAGGCTTACCATTACGACGAGACATCTGCTGATTTGGAAAACTGATTAAATAGTTTTGTTTCGTTGAGTTAACTAAGTATCAGCTTCTAAATCAAAGGTAAAATTAGTTCTAGATGTCAGTACTTTTTTAAATTTTGGTAATTTGCAAAAACACCTGTTTAAAATTCCCAACACGCCTTTGGCCACATTCTATTAAGAATTAAAATATGCCTAATCTAGATATTTCACACTTACCTTGAGACACTTATTTTCAACAATGGCAGATGGAAAAATTTACGATGCAAAAAAAAAAAAAAAAAAATCCTAAGTGCAAACAGAAAGCTAAAAGTCAAGAGATAAAGTATTAATAAACAGCGCAAAAAGAAAGAATAAATTAAATAAATAAGTAAGGGCGAAGAAAAACATACTGACCTTCTGACACTAACAACGAACAATGAAAAATAGACAAAATAAATACATAGAAAAAAATCCCCAGCAAAATTAAAAGAACATTATGACCACAATTATGACCCCAGGACAAAAAATGTCGTTATTGATTCCCACCAAAAGGAATTCTGAGAATCACCCCTATCCACCGCCCCCCCGGGCCAAAGAGGCCTAATTAAAAAGTTTCGAGTCGAGAAGTGGGGAAGAATGAGTTCCATACGTCATTCCACTGCGGGCTATTTGGGGACGGGGGAATTCTGCGGTTTCTCAGATATTAGGCGAGGCCTTTGCAGGGAATGTTTAAACCTTGTGTTTTTTGGGGAGATATTTGTATGTCCTCTTTTTGAGTAGGTGCAATGTGAATGTGTATGTATGTATGTATGTATGTATGTATGTATGTATGTATGTATGTATGTATGTATGTATTCATGTATGTATATATGTATATATATATATCACATATTCCCTGTAAGATATATATATATATATATATATATATATATATATATATATATATATATATATATATATATATATATATTTATATATATATATATTATATATATCAAATATAAGGGCGTCCTTAGAAACGCCAAAATGTGGAATATGAAGGCTATATTTCCGAGACCAAACTGTCTCTCTCCTCAGGCAAATAGTGAATGTATATATATATATATATATATATATATATATATATATATATATATATATATATATATATATATATATACATATATATATATATAGAATTATTTGAAAAGTTTTGCCACCGTCTTGGGATTACAACTTCTAAAAAAAAAAAATTACTATTTAAAAATAAAACTAAAACACAGTAACATATTCTCAGATCCGTATTGAAATATAGCCATAGTATATTCCTCTTTTTTTTATCACCGTAAGAAATAACAATTAGAAAGAAATGAAAATGAAAATAAAAACGAAAAAAAAAACAACACGAGAAAACAGTGCTACCACTTTCATCAACCATCATTATCCCTAGCCTTCAGGAACACTAATTTCTTTCAGGGAATCTCCCTAGCCCTCCATAGCCCTTTCAGGGGTGGGGAACAAATTATAATTAAGGAGAGAGAGAGAGAGAGAGAGCTACGAGTGCTAGACAAGTGGGGAAATTGGTTTCTTTTGTCATTTGATTACAGGGATTTTTTTGAAGGGGGCGGGGGGGGGTTAGGGGGGGGGAAGGTTGGTAGATTCATTAATTCTTCGCGTCATTTCGTTCCCTTTAACCGACCTGAAGCATCGGGAGGGAAATTGAAGAAGAGCTTTAGATTAAACCGTCCGTTTCAGGCGCTTCTCGTTCCAGCGGAATATTGGCAGCTGTCTGTAACGAGCATCGTAGATTTAATTATTTTTTTTTTTTTTTCGTTTGATTACGAGATTTTTTTTTTCGGTAATAGGCTGAAATAATGATTTTACAAACAAGATGTTTTTGTTTATGAACGCTAGAAATGCTGTTATTCTAACGCGAAAGGAAGGAATTAAAGTAGAATGTTGTCATAAACCAAGTCTTCAAGTCTCTCGTTCCAACGGAATATTGGCAGCTGTCTGTAACGAGCATCGTAGATTTCATTATGATAAACCAAATCTTCACGTCTCGTAGATTTAATGTTTTTTGTTCGATTACGAGATATTTTCCAGTGATAGGACACCGCCTAGTTAAAATACTGAATTTAAAAGCCAGATCCTTCTATTTACGAAAGCTAGAACGATGTTATTCGAAACGTAAAAGGAACAAATTAAAGTAGAGTGTTGGGATCAACCTCTTCAGCAAGATTATCATTCCAACAGCTTAGATTAATGCAATTTATCTTTGATTACGAGACATTTTTCATCAATAGAGTACAGTCTAGTTAAGCTAATGTTTTCGTAAACCATATCCTTTTATTTACGAATGCCAGAATGCTGTTATTCTAACGCAAAGGGAATGAATTAAAGAAGAATGTTGGGGTAAACCTCGTCGGCAAGACTTTCGTTCCACCAGAGTATTGGCAGCTGCCTGTAACAACTTGCTTAGACTAATTCCTTATATCTTTTGATTTCGAGACGTTTCTCATCAATAGAACACAGCCTAGTTAAGATGATGTTTTCGTAATCCATAACCTTTTATTAACGAATGCTAGAATGCTATTATTCTAACGTAAATGGAATGAATTAGAAAAAGAATTTTGAGATAAACCACCTCGTCAAGACTCTCTCGTTCCAGTAAGGTATTGGCAGCTGCCTCTTACCTGCTCGCCAGCACAGAACGCCTCCACATTTCTTACGACGGGTTTGGTTTCGAGGCAGAAAGATCTAAAAAAAAAAAAAAATGCCAGGTCATGAAAGCTGGTAAAATAGAGGAATAACAGAGGATAGTGTAGAGGAATAGAGGTGGGATGATGTCGAGGAACATAGGAGTTTAAGAGACACAATGGAGTAAAAGAAGTTAGTACAGAGAAATAAGGAAGAAAGATGATAAAATGAAGAAAATATGAATAATAAAGTACACGGTACACAGTCGTGAAATAAAGATATAAAAGAGGAAGGGATAAAGTCGAGAAGATAAAGAACATTAAGAATATATACTAATGAAAAAATTAAAATAATTTAAAAGATAAAGATGGGGTATCACAGAAGAATAGAATTGGAAAGTATTAATATAGAAATTAAGTTATATATAAGAATAAGATAGAATAATAATAAAAAAGTATATATGAGGAGAAAAGGAAAAATAGGACATAGCGGAATTAAAATCAAAATAAAAAAAATGGATAGATGATATCGAATTATTTCTAAAAATTAAAATGAAAAACTTAAGTCAATAAAAATTACAGCTTAAACAAGCGATAATTAAGGAACAACAAAAGGGAATTATGGGAGAAAAGACGCTGAAAACACAAAAGAATGGAGGTGGATGATGGGGATTTTTTTAGGGATTTTTTTTTTAGGGAATTATTTTCTTTTTTTAGGGATTTTTTGTTCCCCTAATTGGTTCGATTCATTTCCTTGAAAAATGATTCTCCCTGGAGGAAGGGACGTGGCTGAAAATGGATTATAAGAGCTACCTCCATTCTCTCTCTCTCTCTCTCTCTCTCTCTCTCTCTCTCTCTCTCTCTCTCTCTCTCTCCCCAAATGGCAGGAAACGCCACTAATGCGGATCGAACAAACGCGAATAGAAATATATCAACAGTTCATTTTGACTTAACTTCAATTACAGTGATTAACAGTTAAGAGAGAGAGAGAGAGAGAGAGGAGAGAGAGAGAGAGAGAGAGAGAGAGAGAGAGAGAGAGAGAGAGAGAGAAGACAAAAATACATAATTCCTTTCTCAAAGATTGATAAATATTTAGCTTCAAGTAAAGGGATTGTGTATTTATTAGTAAAAATATAGCAAGTTCATATTAAACAAAACGAGTTATACTTACAAGGTATGATTCAAGAATCCTTGCTCAAAAAGGATTCTGGAATGAGCATCTTATGAAGTGGATACAGAAACATCATCCTTCAGGATACAACTCAATCCTACCGCTGGAAAGGGACTCAATTTCGAGGCTTTGAAACTTCACTCCTACCACTCAATGCTACCACTGAAAAGGACTCAATTTCGAGACTTTAAAACTTCAGTCCTACCACTCAACCCTACCACTGAAAAGGGACTCAGTTTCGAGCCTTCAGGATAGAACTCAATCCTACCGCTGGAAAGGACTCCATTTCGAGACTTTAAAACTTCAATCCTTCCACTGAAATGGGACTCAATTTCGAGACTTTAAAACTTTAGTCCTACCACTCAATCCTACAACTGAAAAAAAACTCAATTTCGAGTCATCAGGATACAACTCAATCCTACCACTCAATCCCACCACTGGAAAGAGACTCATTTTCGAGCCTTCAGGACAGAACTCCATCCTACCACTGAAAAGAGAATTTAAAACTTCAGATCGAGGTCTGACGAAAGACTTTTACCAGTCTTAAGTTTTAGGAAATTTCTCTCCAATAGATTTCGTTGTTTGCGCGCGTGGCGTAATCCTACATACGGATAAGGATTAGCGTAGGATTAGCGAAGGATTAGCGCACGATGAAAGGCGTGGTTCTAAAGACGATGTTTCAATGATGATTTTTCTATTTGATTTATTTTTGTTGTTGTATATTTATTTATATATTTCTTTTGTTATTTTGGCGTTCATTTTAATTCTTGAGATGTTGATAGGGAAAGTGACTGATAAATATCTTTGTTGAGATATTTATCTATTTAGATTTTCATCTATTTTCTTAGTAATGAATCATTTGAATTACGTACGTATCTATTCAAAGCTGATTTATTTGTTTTTAGAAAAAAAACAATGTGTTTATTTACTCATTGGTTTATAGATTAACGTATTTGTGTATCAATTCATTTTTTTATTAGTAAATAAATTCATTTATTTATCTTCGTATATACTTATTTATTGACTGATTAATCCATTTATTTATCTTTGTATATACTTATTTATTGACTGATTAATTTATCTACCTGTACTTTCTTGATGTTTCATACATTTAAACCTTCGTTTTTAGACCAATGTCAAACGTTTGTTTTTCAAGTTTCAAAAAAAAATTATATATGTTTGAACGTTTGAATTCAAATTTATTGACTGATTAATTTATCTCCTTTCTTGATAATTCATATATTTAATCCTTCGTCTCATGAATGTAGGATTTTAAACCAAGTCAAACGTTTGTTTTTCAAGTTAAAAAAAAAATATTTGAACGTTTTAATTCAAATTTATTGACTGATTGATTTATCTACTTTCTTGATGATTCATACATTTGAACCTTCATCGCATAAATATTGGTTTTTCAACCAACGTCAAACTATTGTTTAAAATTATATATATATATATATATATATATATATATATATATATATATATATGTATATATATATATATATATATATATATATATATATATATATATATATATATATATATATATATATATATATATATATATATATATATATATATATTTGAACGTTTGAATTCAAAACGTTTCTTCAGTGACTCTCATTTAAACCATTCAGTTAACTCTGTGCTAATCACACTCAAGAACCAAAGGATTGGAATTTAAAAAGAAAAATAGATATCATAAAAAGACAACTGAAATTAATAGAACCAACTCTGCCCTTAGTCTCATTAATGAA
>JANJGK010000037.1:535996-542594 GCA_039081455.1 Macrobrachium rosenbergii
TTTATTTTTATGTTTTTTTTTGTGCCTGGTGTTTTGTCTGTAAAGAATGTTTATTGTAATTAATAGGGAGTTATATATTTTTGGTTTGTGGGGATGTTTTGTTATTAGGTTCTGGTTATAATATGAAGCTTTTATTAGAAAGGACTTTGAATATATTTTAATATATATATATATATATATATATATATATATATATATATATATATATATATATATATATATATATATATATATATAATGTATGTGTGTGTGTGTTTTTGTGTGTGCGTGCGTGTTTGTGTATGTTTGTGTGTGTGTGTGTTTGAGTATGTGACCATATATTTATGCTTACATAATATATGGGCATCTGTTTTTATGTCTTTGAACAGAGATCTACATAGTTAAACACATTGCCTTATTGTATAAGCTCTATCTTCCTAAAACTCGTAAAAAAAAAACACACAAATAATATATAAAATATATATATATATGTATATAAATATTTATACCGTAGATATATGTATGTACATTTTAAAAAGTAAAAAGTTAAAAAATGAAAACCAATACTGTTTATAAAACCCCTAACAACACACGCAGACACACGCAAAGAAATATATGTATACATTATAAAAAATACACGCAAATAAAATTATATATATATATACAGTACTATATATATATAATATATATATATATATATATATATATATATATATATATTATAAAAAGTAATAGGTAAAAAAATAAAAACGAAAAACCATTGCTGTGACCTCAGTGCAAAAACATATGAACTACGTTCCGGTCGACGAATTTTCACCACACACACACACACACACACACACACACACACACACACACACGTACCCCCGAATGGCTAAAATTTCCCAAGCCATATCCTCTATTACCTGTGGAATTGGCGAAGTTATGAGCTATAAGCCATGACAAAGTATTCAATTTCTCTCTCTCTCTCTCTCTCTCTCTCTCTCTCTCTCTCTCTCTCTCTCTCTCTCTCTCTCTCTCCTCTCTCTCTCTCTCTCTCTCAGGGCTCACGTGTGCAATGGACCACTCACTGGTGTACGATTTTATTATCAGTAATGGGTCGTGTGTCTATGTACAATTACTTTTGCATTATTATCTATTATTGTTAGTAAATATATATGTATATATATGCACATATATATACATACATATATATATATATATATATATATATATATATATATATTTATATATATATATATATATATATATATATATATATATATATATATATATATATATATATATATATATATATTTATATATATATATACTGTATGTTATGGTAAAAAGTGTGTATCATTCACACCCTACAAAAAATAATTCAGTACTTGCTATTTTTGGTCAGTAACTGGACGGGTGACCCAATTATTCTGTTTCTTGAATCTATTATACTTTATGAAAATTATGAAAACCTTTCTGCAGAATAATAATAATAATAATAATAATAATAATAATAATAATAATAATAATAATAATAATAATAAAGAAATTCTCAGAAATTTGATACCATTCTATAGTGTTTTTTGTGATAATAATAATAATAATAATAATAATAATAATAATAATAATAATAATAATAATAATAATAATAATAATACTAATAATAACTCCAGCACCTTGCACAATAAATATGAACAAATACGAGCCGAAATTAAAAAAAAAAAAACTGATCGAACAGAACAACTCCCAAGAATTTTCTCATTTCCTCCAGAGTCAATAAAGTGTCGATATGACGTCACGTCTTTCAAGCGCCATTGCTTGAGAATTGGCTCCTCCAGGGTTTCTAAGTCCTTCGTCGAGATTCGTCTTGTTTTTTTTTTTTTCTTGGCTGTGTTTCGTGTTTTTTTTCTGTTCCGTGTTTTTTTTTTGTTTCGTGTTTGTTTTGTATGTTTCGTGTTTTTTTTGTCTGTGGTTTTTTGTGTTTTTTTGTTTCGTGTTTTTTTTTGTCCGTTCCGCTTTATATTTGTTTGTGATTCGTGTTTTTATTGTCGTTTTTTTTCTGTTCCGTTTTTTTTGTTTCGTGTTTTTATTGCCTGTGTTGCTTTTTTTTTTGTCTGTTTCGCGTTTTTTTGCCTGTTCGTATTTTTTGTGTTTTTTGTCCGTATTTCGTATTTTATTTTTGTCTATGTTCCTGTTTTTTTGTCTGTGTTCCGTATTTTTTTCTTTGTCTTTCGTGTTTTTTCTGCTTCGTGCTTTTTTCTGTCTGTCGTGTTTTTTGTTGTTCTTAAAGTTGAGGAATTCTAATGTTTATTTACTTGTTTCTTTAAAGTATTAGAATTTTTCTTAAAATTATGGATCAAGTATTCTATAATATAATTCTGGAATACAATTACTTTCGATCAACCCAGGTAATGTTGACGATACCATTTTTATTATTTCTTGTGTTTCTGTAATTACTTTTCAAAACATTTTATGTGATTTAAATTCTCAATAAGCATTCTGTAATGCAATTTTGGTATATTATTACCTTTAATCAATCCAGGTATATATTATTTCATGTACTTGTCAAATTACCTTTTAAACATTTTACCTTTAAAATCTTCAACAATATCGCTTATTTTGTCTCTTTTTAAAGATCCGATGTAATTCACAGAATTTTAAAACATTCCGTATGTTTAAATAAGTATTTTTACTAATAATTCCTCAAAGGCATATTCGGTATATTTAAACCCCTAATATACTAATATACTCAACAGAATTTATTGTTTAAATATTCCATCTGTTGATCCGTACAAACATGTACATTAAGATCTAATATACTCAACAGAATTTATTGTTTAAATATTCCGTCTGCTGATCCTTACAAACATATACATTAAAATCTAATATACTCAACAGAATTTATTGTTTAAATACTCCATCTGTTGATCCGTACAAACATGAACATTAAGATCTAATATACTCAACAGAATTTATTGTTTAAATATTCCATCTGTTGATCCTTACAAACATGTACATTAAAATCTAATATACTCAAAGAATTTATTGTTTAAATATTCCATCTGTTGATCCTTACAAACATGTACATTAAAATGTAATATACTCAACAGAATTTATTGTTTAAATACTCCATCTGTTGATCCTCACAAACGTACATTAAAATTACATTTTTAAACATTCTTAAACAAATAATGTTCCCGAGACCTTCAAACGATCTCCTCCTTATAATCCTAAAAGTTAAAACTGACAGAAGTGTTTGTTTAACCGATCAGACGGCGTTTATCTTTATAGTTTCTACAGGGTAAATATTTCTCAACATTCTTCGACGCGTTTGGCACCTAATTCGTTCAGTCTTTGATACGGAAATGGGTCACAAGTAGACGTCAAAAAAAAAAAAAAGTGTTTGAACTTCCCTCGATTTCCGTAGATCGTCACCATCATTTTTCCCTTTCGGGGGAAAAAAATGATAAAGGCCGTTCAGAAAATGTAGAAGACTCTGTTTACACAAACGTTCTCTGAACGCCACCACCTCCGGGGTAAGAGGAAACTCAAACACTTCCAGTCTGTTTTAAGAAATTCACTCGTTTTTGAGAAATGCCATAACAACAAGGGCAAAACTTCGGCATTCAACCCGGAGTGCCGAAATCAATGACAGTAATCACAAGGACAAACTGATACTTAGCTGTAGCTGATATCAGAGGCGAGAGTCTTGCCTTTGGAAGCCTTGAGATCGACTCTCAGGCCTTGGCGCGATGTGGCCTCGAAGACTTTCGACCGAGGAAAACTCTTAAGCTTCTTAAACACATTCGACCTCGGCCAACAGAAAGGTTGTGGAGGCGTCACAAAGTCGTTGGTTAGTTTTTTTATCTGTTTTTTTTTTTTAAGGCTATGTTTCATAAATTTAGCAGAGATGACGGTTGGGAAATGATGGATTTGTTAGAAACTGTTTTGAGAATTTTTACTAAAATTCTATTTGTTTATGTTAATTTTCTTGTGAAAATATTGAGGTTTTGTATATATATGTATACATATATATATATATATATACATATATGGTTCTATTTATGTTAATTTTCCTATGAAAATATTCAGATTTCGTTATATATATATTTATATATATACGAATACATATATATATATATATATATATATATATATACATATATATATATATATATATATATATATATATATATATATATATATATATATATGTATATATATATATATATATATATATATATATATATATATATATATATATATATATATATATATATAATACACATACAGACATGCGTGTGTGCGTGTATAGCAAATACACTCGCTAAAGGAAGTCTACCCACCTTAAAAGCTTTCCGCTGTAACTTACTCAGACTGCAATATTATCTAGAGTTATTGAAATCCATTTTGTAATGGATGTAAATCCCTCTGATTTCCGTCGAATATTGAATATATGACTTGAAATGTACAAAGCAGATGGCTGGCGTCCATTCTCAATACGGAACTGGTGAATTATTATTATTATTATTATTATTATTATTATTATTATTATTATTATTATTATTATTATTATTATTATTGCTAAAATTCTTCTTCTTCTTCTTCTTCTTCTTCTTCTTCTTCTTCTTCTTCTTCTTCTTCTTCTTCTTCTTATTATTATTATTATTATTATTATTATTATTATATTTGCAGTTTCTTAAACATTTACCAGATATCATTAAGACATTACAATAATGTACTACGAAGTTACTCTTCTGCTCAACAAAGTCTCTCTCTCTCTCTCTCTCTCTCTCTCTCTCAGCCCTTTGTTGGCCGAGTTGGTTGAGCTTCAGACCGTCATTCGATGGGCCGGAGTTCGATTCCGCCGCGGCTGATGAAGAGTTAGAGGAATTTATTTCTGGTGATAGAAATTCATTTCTCGCTATAATGTGGTTCGGATTCCACAATAAGCTGTAGGTCCCGTTGCTAAGTAACCAATTGGTTCTTAGCCACGTAAAATAAGTGTAATCCTTCGGGCCAGCCCTAGGAGAGCTGTTAATCAGCTCAGTGGTCTGGTAAAACTAAGCTATACTTACTTACTCTCTCTCTCTCTCTCTCTCTCTCTCTCTCTCTCTCTCTCGTATTCAGCGTGCGTGCAAACAAATCTGCCCAAATTCTCTGTCTCTAAAATACTTTTCATTCGTCAATTAACTCTCTTGGCAGAATGGCCACTGAGGAACTTGAGAAAAATCGAATTAAACAGTAAAATTCTCTCAAATTCTTGTATTTCTTTAAATGGAGGTATGGGGGTTGGGTGTGGGGAGCGGGGGGGGGGGGGGGGGTTATCGTTCAAGCAAACGATGATGTTAGCCTGGCGAGGAACGTTCAAACATTAGACGTTTTTGCAAAAGGATTGTATAAGACGAGAGAGAGAGAGAGAGAGAGAGAGAGAGAGAGAGAGAGAGAGAGAGAGAGAGAGAGAGAGAGAGAGTGTTGGTAGACTGTGTCGCATCGTATTCTTATTATCTCCTGTCTAGTATATTTGTATGGGAAAAAGTTATATAAGTAGTTTTGTTTCATATGCTTTTACTAAAGGTTAGACATTTTAATCAGGTCCTGTGTCTTATTTCACAACCTATAAGTGTTCATTCTGAAACTGTTTGAATTATACACTTCTCGACAAGTGGGGAAGAGAATCGTGTTATTTAAGTGTATTTTTCGGTATAATTCGCGTTTAAATCTTAGCAATTATGACAAAAAATGGGCTGTTGTTTATTTCATAAAGTCTGTTTGCCACATTCGTTTGATCTAAGTACCGCAATAACTTACTCTTTTGTCTTAAAATGCAACTCTTTCTGTTAATAACAAGCGGTCCCCGTATGGGGTTAGTGCCGTCAGTGCACCTCATGCGGTGCACTGTAGGCAAGACTTAAGGTTCTTGGCTGCGTCCCTTCGGCCCCTAGTTGCAACTCCTTTCATTCCTTTTACTATACCTCCTTTCATATTCTCTTTCTTCCATCTTACTTTCCTTAACCATCTCCCAACAATTGATTCATAGTGCAACTGCTTTGAGGTTTTCCTCCTGTTACACCTTTCAAGCCTTTTACTCTCAATTTCCCCTTCGGCGCCGAATGACCTCGTAGGTCCCAGTACTTGGCCTTTGGCCTAAATTCTATATTCCATTCCAGTTATTCTATTCTTTTTACGAGCGTCACGACCAGAGAAAAAGACACAAACTCTCTTTAATTAGAAACTTATCAATCAGTTTTCGTTTGATAGGCCTATATATTTTTTTAACAAGGGGAAAAATTTGGTAGTTTAGACACGCCTACTACTGGTGAGTGCCAAGTCTTTCGTATTCAAGAATACGATTATTTATTAGTGCCAGATACGCTAAAGTGGAAGAGAGAGAGAGAGAGAGAGAGAGAGAGAGAGAGAGAGAGAGAGAGAGAGAGAGAGAGAGAGAGAGAGAGGGAGAGAGCTATTTACCGTTTTCTTTCAAGTTCCTCATCTTCGGGAGATGAGTCTCTCAACATCCGGACGGTTCAAGTCTTCTTCTTCTTCTTCTTCTTCTTCTTCTTCTTCTTCTTCTTCTTCTTCTTCTTCTTCTTCTTGTCTTTCAAAGGAGATCGTCATCATAAGATTTAATTGACTT
>JANJGK010000037.1:542694-552694 GCA_039081455.1 Macrobrachium rosenbergii
GGTGGGCGCTCGCACGTGATCTAATTCGGGCGGAACATGGCTTCGTTATTGCAGTGAAAGACCGGAAGGGTGTTCTCTCTTATTTTTTTTCTTGTCATTATTAATTTTTTATTCAATGGGGAGGAAAGTTGAATTGACTCGTAGAGATTTTTTTCTTAGGTTCTTGACAGTGTTGGAGTGGAGTGGTGGTTTTTAATTGTAGACTATATAACACACATGGATATATATATATATATATATATATATATATATATATATATATATATATATGTATATATATATATATATATATATATATATATATATATATATGTATATATGTATATATATATATATATATATATATATTATATATATATATATATATATATATATATATATATATATATATGTATATATATATATATATGTATATATATATATATATATATATATATATATATATATATATATATAATATATATATATATATATATATATATATATATATATATATATATATATAGTGTGTTTTGTATATGCTTTCCAAATATGATTCGTGTACTGACATCATTTCAAGGGACTGAATAAAATAGTCTTTTTTTTTTTTTTTTAGATTGTTGTCTAATAACAACATTTAACAAAAAACTCTATTCATATTTTATTTGTACTTATTTACTTTTCCAAAAATTTACTTTCCAAAAAATTTATTAAGTAAATAATCCCACTTCTATTTCAAGAAGAAAACTCGAACCACTAAATAGAAAGTATTTTTTTAAAAGCCCAGAATGAATAGGTTTCATCTACCGAAATATAATAATAATAATAATAATAATAATAATAATAATAATAATAATAATAATAATAATAAAGGTTACGGTTGCTTAAACTCAGCTACTTCCTTCTAGGCGGCTCCGTCTACAAGGAAAAAAATTCAGGAGTTTTTTTTCCTTTCCAGGTCAATAATGTCAGGGAATCTCTAAGTACCCTTATAAAAAAATATAAATAAAATCAAAGAGAAATTTTGAAGTGGGCTTTTTAATATTCTCTGATTGTGCAGTAGGTTGCTGTGTTGGGATTATTTAGTTTTTATTTTTTGATAGTTTGAGGAAATAAGTTGAAAAAAAAACAATTATAAACAATTGAAACAATAATGGAATAACACCCTCCAAAGGGATGAATATAATAAATAACCAGAGAATTGGAAATATGATAAACAGGTAAAAACTCATCGACAAAAAAAATAAATAAATAAAAACGACAAAAAATCATTAAAATCAAAAACAGTAAACAAAAAAAAATTTTAACTCTCTTTTGGCAGTTTAAGATAAAGACGATAGAAAAAAATCTACAAAAGCAAAAAACAATAAAAAAAACACAATAAATTGGACAAAACAACTAAAAACATAAATACAGTAAAAAAAATACCTACTATTTTCCATCAATCATCTAAGACAACAACAAAAACAATGAAAAAACAATAAACTGGACAAAAACAACAAAAAACATAAAAACAAAAAACAATAAAAAAACACAATAAACTGGAAAAAAAAACGACAAAAAACCATTAAAAACTGAAAAAAAAACTCACACTTTTCCATCAGTCATCTAAGACAACAACAAAAACATAAAAAAGAACACAATAAATTAGCCAAAAAAAAACAAAAAACAAAAATCATTAAAAAAAGTAAAAAAAAAAAAAAAAAAAGCACCTTTCTATCACTAATCCCAGACACAAAAATAAAACAGAAATTCCCGGAGAGAGAAACAAACAAATGACAAAACTCCAGATACCCACTTCGAGTATCGTCAAAGGAAGACCCTGTTTTTTTTTTTCATTGATCTTTTTTCTTTCTCGGATAGATATTTTTTTTTCGGTGTCTTCTTATTTTTTTCTTTTCAGGACTATGAAAAAGCGGTTTGAAAAAGAGGTAAGATATCGGGCTGGCAATTCTAACTGGCATATTTTTACGCTGGATTTTCTTTTTTTATTGAGGTTCTTAGCTGAACAGGTTGACGATAAAAAGAGCATTGTATATATATATATATATATATATATATATATATATATATATATATATATATATATATAATATATATATATATATATATATATATATATATATATATATATAAATTATATATATATATATATATATATATAATATATATATATATAGAGAGAGAGAGAGAGAGAGAGAGAGAGAGAGAGAGAGAGAGAGAGAGAGAGAGAGAGAGAGAGAGATGAATACTTGTTTATATTTTCTGTAAATCATTCATAACTTTGGCAGGATGTTATTATTATTATTATTATTATTATTATTATTATTATTATTATTATTATTATTATTATTATTATTATTATCACTGCAATGTGTAATACCTATTGAAATCAACAATACGGGTTCCAGGAACACGTAGGAAATTGGTGTGAATAGATTTCCCCCCCCTCGGGGACTTGATCGCGTGTATTTTGCAAGTAGCCCGGGGTTTGTAACCGCTGAACCACATTGTTATGATGTATTGATTTAATATAGTCATTGCATTAAATATATAATTCATTCTGTTGCAGATATACTAAAGAGTATTGGATATATAATTCATTCTGTTATAGATATAAGAAGAGCACTGAATATATAATTCATTCTGTTATAGATGTAACAGTTAGCGGTGAATATATAATTTATTCTATTTTAATATAATAAAAAAGAGTATTGAATGTAAAATTTACTCTGTCATTATGTTACAATAAAAAATTATAACAAAGATGTTCAGTGGAAAGGTTGAACACAAAAAAAGTCTCCCAAACATTTAGTAGGCCTATGGGTCACAATGAGGCCGACGACACGCGTAGTCGAAATCCCTTAAGACAAACAACACAAAGAAAAGAGAGGATACCTGTATTTATGGCCATCAAAGAAGTAGGCTTTCTTTGAACCCCTTCCTCACTAAGAAAAGGAAAGATATCTATATCTGGTTTCTCAACAATTTTGTCGAGAAGAGGAGAACGGAAGATCTAAGGGTGGGATATATATATATATATATATATATATATATATATATATATATATATATATATATATTATATATATATATATATATATGAAAACCTCATATCTTCGTCATTTCTCTAGCTAAAATATCTAAGTAACATTTATTCCTATTTATCCACCTCTGTCTAGAGCCTAGATTATCTATGGAGCTCACTTCCAAGTGTAATATATATATATATATATTATATATATATATATATATATATATATATATATATATATATATATATATATATATATATGTATATATATATATATATATATATATATATATATATATATATATATATATATATATATATATATATATATATATATATATATATATTAGATTATCTATGGAGCTCACTTCCAAGTATAATTATATATATATATATATATATATATATATATATAATATATATATATATATATTTAACTAGAAAACTGACATGCATTTGGCAACCATGAACCCCAAAATTGACTAAGAGCTTTTCGCCTTGTCAACAAAAAAAAAAAAAAAAAAATCGCCTCGTCAACAAAAAAAAAAAAAAAAAAAAACACACGACAAAAAACTCTCATAAATCCTGAAAGGGAAACTGAGAAATACCAGGCTTCAAAGACCTACTAGAATTGCAAAGGAATCTCTCCATATAAAGGAGGAAGGGCTGGGAACTTTTACAGTAATTCCTAACTTTCCTCGCAAAGTTTAACATCATTTGATCTCAATAACTTTCGTGCTCTCCAGAGCTGCGCTCCTCGCGCCAAGTATCCAGAGATATGCCTTCATGGAGCTGCACAAAATAGGGGATATGGAAGTTGTAGTTATGTGGAGATAGTTTCGCATGTACCTGAACGCGAGTGAAAAATGAGCAGGATTTTTTTTTCGGCGCAATCGAGTTTTCTGTACAGCCGCTACACTCGTGATGATCAAGGCCAGTGAAACTAGATCTATCTTTCGGTGGTCTCGGTGTAATGATGTATGAGCCGCGGGTCGTGAAACTTTAACCACTGGCCGGTGGTGGCCTGTCCTATATCGTTGCCAGAAGTATGATTATGGCTAACTTTAACCTTACATAAAATAAAAACTACTGAGGCTAGAGGGCTGCGATTTGGTATGTTCGATGATTGGAGGGTGGATGGTCAAAATACCAATTTGCAGCCCTCTAGCCTCAGTAGTTTTTAAGATCTGAGGGAGGACAAAAAAAAAGTGCGGACGGAATAAATTGCGGACGGGCAGACAAAGCCGGCGCAATAGTTTTCTTTTACAGAAAACTAAAAACACAGTGTTAACACTAAAACCGAGAATTAGAGGATAGAATTGTATTGATTAAACTGATGTTGGGTTTGTTTTGATCAAAATTTAAGTTGTTTTGTTTTGAATTTATAAAGTGCTTCTATGTTTCCAACAGAAAAAATAGTAAAAGTACAGAATAAAAATTGTTTTGGTCAAATTGAAGCTGTTTTTTTTCGACTTTATAAAACGCTGATTATTTCCTAAGCAGAAATGAAATGGAACTTTTTGACGATGAATAATCTTAAAAGTAACTTGTCTGTCGTGGATTAACATGACCTAATTTGTTTGAATGATTAAATAATATGAAATAAAAATTTTAAAAGGCTACTAAAAATTTAAGACGAAATTAGGCTGGGACTGAAAATTAAAATGTAAAACCATAAAGAGAGACAATATAAACTCATATGTAAATCTTAAGTTACAAAACTACATACAGAGTATTTTCCAGCAAACCAATACATCTGCTTTAGTTTTACATACAAACATCATCTTCCGATTCTCAGTGAAGATATTTCGACTTTAAAATGATGTCATTGCATTTCCTTTTATAAAAATGAGCAATTGTAAACATCTCGTCCTTTACAAAAGCACCGAAGGAATGGATGTCAATAAACCCCGAAAGAATCAAAGAAATACGAGAACTGAAAATAAAAGCGAGGGACTTCTATCCAGGACCGTCAAAAAAAAAAAGACCTCTCTCTCTTTAAACCTCGTCCTTGCTCGGAAAATATGTTCTCTGGTTTCTCTCTATCTTTTTTTTTTCCTCAAGAAGAAGAAGAAGAAGAAGAAGAAGAGGAGACGATCTCAAAGAGGGGGAAAAGTTTAAGTCCTGCAATTTCCTTGTTCTGTTTTTTAACCTCTCTCTCTCTCTCTCTCTCTCTCTCTCTCTCTCTCTCTCTCTCTGTTTGTATGTCTGTCTGTCTCTGTCTCTGTCTCTCTCTCTCTCTTTCTCTCTCTCTCTCTCTCTCTCTCTCTCTCTCTCTCTCTCTCTCTCCTCTCTCTCTCTGTCTGTTTGTATGTCTGTCTGTCTCTGTCTCTGTCTCTCTCTCTCTCTCTTTCTCTCTCTCTCTCTCTCTCTCTCTCTCTCTCTCTCTCTCTCTCTGTTTGTATGTCTGTCTCTCTCTCTCTCTCTCTCTCTCTCTCTCTCTCTCTCTCTCTCTGTCTGTTTGTATGTCTGTCTGTCTCTGTCTCTGTCTCTCTCTCTCTCTCTCTCTCTCTCTCTCTCTCTCTTCTCTCTCTCTCTCTCTCTCTCTCTCTCATTGCCCCGTTTACCAAAAAGTCTGTTGTCTAGGGAAGTAAAGCAAAAATTAAGGGATTTTTTATAATGGATTTTTTTACCCTAGCTTTAATGGATCCTGTTAGTGGTCCATTAAGCTGTACATCCTATTACATTTGATGGCGTATAGTCGTTGTTTTATATAGTCCGCTCTGATGTCTTTAATTAATTTCATTCCAGTTTTTAATGTAAAACTTTGGTTTGATGCCAAATAATTCGCTGAAATCATTCGCTACAATGTTGTCGTAATATTTTTGTTAATTAAGCTGGTCCGCTGGTTGTAGTGGTTAGTGTTCGTGGCATGCCACTCAGACGTCGCGGGGGGTTCGTGTCTCCCCCAGGGCGATGAAAAATCATTGGCTCTGTATCATGATCAGTTACTGCAGCAGTTTGGGGTCTGCTGCGGTGGGAGGCTAAAACCAATGTTCTTTGGAAGTTTGAAGAATTTCAAGTCAGTGGCCCCTTTGGTGTGCTTGTTCAATGTGAATAGGTTGCATCTACTGAAATAATAATAATAATAATAATAATAATAATAATAATAATAATAATAATAATAATAATAATAATAATAATGTATTCAATTTTAAAGAGGCAATAACACTCCACTGTTGTATCTGGGTAGAGGATCATCAACATTTATTTGTAATAATAATAATAATAATAATAATAATAATAATAATAATAATAATAATAATAATATTATTATTATAATAATGTATTCAGTTTTTAAAGAGGCTATAATACTCCACTGTTGTATCTGGGTAGAGTGTCATCAACATTTCTTTGTTCACTTAAAGGGCAGTGTCAGGGTATTTGATACAACTTTGTAATTTATTTTTAAATGGAAAAATTGATAACTGGGGCGTTTGTAAACTGTCTCATTGGATTAGTATTCCATTTCTGAATTTACAAAACTGAAAATCATTATAAATTTCGTACGTATATACACGTATATACATAATACACACACATCACACACATAAATATATATATATATATATATATATATATATATATATATATATATATATATATATATATATATATATATATATATATATATATATATATATATATATATATATATATATATATATATATATGACTCACATCAGGATCGAACCCCGGTTTCATCTTTCAATTGAAAGACCCGGGTTCGATCCTGATGTGAGTCAGAAATATATATATATATATATATATATATATATATATATATATATATATATATATATATATATATAGATGACTAGACAGAGATAGATATAAACTTATGGAGGGTATTGATACTTCATCAGCTCGAAGGAAAACAAAATGTAAAAATAAGTAAATGAATAAATAAATAAATAAATAAAGAAAAACGACAAAATTTCCCCGTCAAACATCCAAAAGAATTATATTTTTAGTCATGCACACAATTATGACAGATTTACTTCGCTGTGTAACAAACAAACACGCACCTAATTAGCATTGACTATTGATAAAATTATTAGAAATATTTTATGGTCCAGATTCAACATGCTTTCCATGTTGGTAAGGTCACCCACCCACCCACCCACATAACCTCGCTCCATTCCCCCCCCCCCACCCCCCCCACCCCCGCAAGGCCCTGGGAAATGAAAGGTCACTTAAAGAGAATGTTTCAATATATCACGAGTAAATAGTATAGAGAGCATATTTTTTTCACACTTGTTTTTTGTTAATTTTTTCTTGTTCGTGTGCCAGAAATATGCCAAATCTTTTGGGGTACACATTTATATACTCTCTTGTACGCTATAAAAAAAACTATTTTAATTTACTTTCTCGTTTATGTATTACATATGTTATTCTTTTTTTATCTAATACTTTTTTTATATTTGTTTTTTGTTAATTTTTCTTGTTCATGTGTCAGAAATATGCCATATCTTGTGGGGTTCAAATTTAGATACTCTCTTGTACGCTATAGAAAACTATTTTAATTTACTTTTTCGTTTATATATTTTATATATGCTATTCACTTTTTAATTTGATTTTTCATTTATATTGTATATATGTCCAGTCTATTCTTGATCAGTATAGAAAATTGCTTACAAAAACAAGCAAATATTGAATAATTTCTATATTTCTTCATTTTACAAACTTCACATAGCAGTGGGGGCCATTGATTTAAGTTACACCTCAGTCAACCAACACAGTTCACTTCAATATCCCTTTTATAGCAAACGCTTAGAAAATATTTCTATATTCTTTTTAAATATATTCTATATGTCCATTCCCTGTCAATAGACAAAGTGTTTCCATTTTCCTTTTCTATATATTCTATACGTCCATTCCCTGTCACTAGACAAATTGCTTGCCAAAAAAAGCAAGTGTTTAATAATGTTTTATTGGTTTGTTTTCCAGAAATTCACTTAGCATCCGAAACACTAATATCACGTTAAACATCAGTCAACACAATTCACCTAAGCATTCCTTTATCTAGCAGACACTTAATACCTGTCTTAAAACGCAGTCAATACTTGTAAGTACTGTGATACGAAATGAAAGGATCATAAATAAACACCAGTAAAATCTTTTCATTTTAACAGCCACACCAATTTAAACCAGTGGTTCTTAACCTTTTTATTACTCGCTCCCCCCTTCCCCCGCCTAAGAGGTGGTCCTTCCCTCCACGCCCCCTCCCCTCCCCCCCCTTGCATCTATGAGCAAAATTCCCTCCCAGATTTAAAGGAAAATGAACAAAGAGAGAAAGAGAAGGGGTTTCGAGGAATAGGGAGGGAGGTAAATAAATAATTACAAAGTATGGTAAGCCCAACGAGTCTAACCAGACTAAGTAGACTATAGGAAACTAGCTTTATAAGGCGATAATTTTGCATTTGTTCATAAACTCTTGATAAGAAAATAACGAATAAAACTAGAGAATTTTTAATTTTTCACCCAAGGGCTCGCGCCTCCCCTGGAAATTGCTGACGCCCCTCTAGGGGGGCGCGTCCCCCCCCCCAGGTTGAGAGCCACCTCATTTAAACAGTGACTTACATTACTCTAGACTACCACTGACCAACAATTTAACCTTGAATATGGATCGACCGGCCCCAAATACCGTCAGTAATTCATCTGAGGTAACGTATACCGCTCATTTAAACGCGGCCAGCTGTTTGCACTCGAATACATTCCAAATAAATTTATACACTGATCATAATTTACGCAGTAAACGGTTTAGCAATGTAGATTTCGCTAAGAAATATAACGGAGTGAAGGGAATGGTTGTTTTGGCGTTTCCAGAGTCACCGAGGATTGATGGAACTTATTGTTAAAGAGATGGAAAGTGTACTTAGAAAGTGTAAAAGTGTATGGAATAATGCGCATTAGTGTATAGCTCTTGTATGTGTGATCAAATTAAGGGTGTAAGAATTCGTAAGTAATGGTATGTGCTTTGTTAATTCTTTGGGTATAATTCTAGCGTACCGGTATACACACACACACATATATACTGTATATGTATATGTATATATATATATATATATATATATATATATATATATATATATATATATCTATGTATATATATATATGTATATTTATGTATATATGTATATGTTATATATTTATATATATATATATATATATATATATATATATTATATTATATATTTATGTATGTATACAATATATATGTATATTATATTTATATATATGTATATATGTAAATACATACAAACATACATACATACATACATACATACATACATACATAAAACGTCATGAAACTCTGCTCCCCAAAATGTGATCAGAAATTCCCTAATAGAATTTCGTCTCCATAACAATATACGTAAGTATGTTGTCTCCACCAGAGCATCATAAATTATCTTCGAGACCGGGTATCGTACGGGCTTATATAAATCATCGTATTTTGGAAGTCAGGACTCTGTGGGGGATCGGCCATGTATTTACTGAAAGGGGAAGTTTTCCCCCCTGATATTTTCGTAAGGGGTTTGTGTGTGTGTGTTTGTTTGTGTGTATATATATATACATATTTAATGTATGTATATATATTATATATATATATGTGTGTATGTATATATGTATATACGTATGCTGTATGTATATGTATGTATATATATATATATATATATATATATATATATATATATATATATATATAATTATTTGATTGATTTATTTATTTCTGTTTATTCATTTGTTTATTTATGTATTTACTTGTTTATTTATTTAAGTATTTATTTATTTGTTTATTTACTTATTTATTCATTTATCTAAACCTCATTAATCTCAGAATATCGTCTCATAACCTCCCAACTTTGAATTCGCAAATACCCTTAGAATGACCTTTTACCTCTAAACTTAGCGATGACATCAAACCCAACCTAACTCACCACCCCACCCCCCCGCCTTTCCAACCACACCTACTTTCTATCCTCC
>JANJGK010000037.1:557694-562694 GCA_039081455.1 Macrobrachium rosenbergii
TAATAATAATAATAATAAAAATAACCATCGTACCTGTTATTATTTTACTGTTATTATTATTATTATTATTATTATTATTATTATTATTATTATTATTACAAACATCCTAAGAAACAGACCAACCACTCACTAAAATACTATTAATACCCATCTATTGCTCTCTGACACATTTCGCACTCAAACTGTCAAACAAACACGATTAAACGGGCGACATCCTCTCCATTCCACCGTCGGCGGTCAAACCAAACACACGAGAGGACACATTTTCGCCGGGCGTTTAATTGCCTGGATGTCGAATGTCCCCAAAGGAATGTCCGGGGAACTGAGGAATCTTTTACCTGCGCGGACCCTCCCTATTGATTGCACTTCCTGCAGTGGTTTCGACATCAAATATGTATCGGGGACTTTTATTATTTCTTGCTCTGGCGAAGGCTGATTCAGGACTGCGAAAAGAGGTTGTTTTTTTTTTCTTTATAAAAAAGTAGATAAGATTTTGTCGTTTCACCATTCTTCGAACACAATGGGTAGGGTACGTTTTCTTACAGTTATTCGAGGAAGTTTTAATTCCGAATAATGGCGGGTGGTATTTGCACGAGACTATTTTATGAGTATTTGTGAGTTGCTTTGCCATGATATGACGTGTTTTTGTTGTGTCAGTCTTGACTGAATATATTTTCAACAAAATATACAAGAATATGTCAATATGTATATTAAATACAATAGGTATAATATACATACAATACAATATGCTGGACTACAATATTTTATATATAATATACTATAAACAAATAATGTCATGTTCTTTTTTTCAATGACCAACGCCTTCTCTCTCTCTCTCTCTCTCTCTCTCTCTCTCTCTCTCTCTCTCTCTCTCTCTCTCTCTCTCTCTCTCTCACATGCATGAATATTTATGTCACTATGTATTTATTGTTTTAGATACATCATTCTTGTGAACTGAGTCATGCATTTTACCTTCTAACTTATACCTTTAATAAATAAATCTACAAGTTATATTTTGATCACAATATGCGATTTATAGCCTAAAAGCGCCTTAACATTGTTTTGTATAAACGATTAAAAGTACAGAAAACCTCTTTATTTAGAGAAAATTACTTGTTTTGGAGAGAATTCTGTGGTATAAGATTTTTTTTATGATAAAATGACCTAAGTAGAATATGATAGTGGCTGATTTTTCACTGAAGTAAATAAGATTTCCCTAAAAGCAAATCATTAAACGTTGTCAAGTAATTATGTTAAAGTCCTCCTGGGCCTTGCAAGGCTCATAGGGCCAGCGCTGATCTCCGGTTTCTTAGGCCAACAGCCAATGGGGGAGAAGGCGCGTTGCCTAAGACACGCGGCCAGTGTGTCGTTAGGCCAATTGTTTAACCCCAAAGCCTAAGGGAGGGCTGGTACCTCTTTTCTTACTAACTCTCTCGAGTTTTTAGACCGCTAGGCTGGCGGGCTGCCGGGTTTATGCAATGGCGCCATCCCCAAGCCATCAGTGAGCGGCGGGATTTGAACCACGGTTCTCTCGACTGGTAGGTGAGAACCTTACCACTACGCCACCACGGCAACAAAATAACGTATGTAAATAACAGGAATAATAATCTTTCTAACATCCCGGGAAAAGTGATATATGCCAGAGAGATTATGAATAGATAATAGTTATTTTCAGTAGGCTTCCTCAATAAAACTGGTCGTTTCTATAATAGAAGATATTAAATTGTTTTCAAACAACTAAAATATGATGTTACCTGTCAGTCATTATTGGTACTTTGTGTATGAACTGCACAAAAATTATGATGTGGAAACATACAGGAACAAAATGTAATTTTACCCTTAACAAAAAAAAAAAATAATAAAAAAATTTCAGTTATTTTGGAACAATTAATTAGTGACTTCAGTTTATTCTCCTGAATTAAATTGACCATGAAAACGAAAGAGAAACGTTATTTAGTTTAAAAAGATTGCTCTTGCAGCCATGAAAAAAATCTGCAATTATTTATAAACGAACAAATGTGATACCAGTTTGCGACAGCTTTTCTGATACTCGCCGTAGGGACTAACAAGTAAAAAATGCGCCTAAGTTTCTTCAGCGCAATTTATTTTTCTGTACAGCCGCTACAGCGTGTAATCAAGGCCACCGAAAATGGATGTATCTTTCGGTGGTCTCGGTTATAATGCTGTGTGAGCCGCGGCGCATGAAACTTTAACCACGGGCAGTTGGTGGCCTATTCTATATCGTTACCAGAAGGGCGATTATGGCTGACTTTAAACTTGAATAAAATTAAAACTATTGAGGCTAGAAGGTTGAAATTTGGTATGCTTGATGATTAGGGGGTGGACAATTAACATACCAGTTTACAGCCCTCTAGCCCCAGTAGCTTTTAAGATCAGAGGGCGGACGTGCAGACAAAGCCGGCACAACAGCGTTCTCTTCCAGAAAACCAAAACGCCGGGTAATGACGTAACCCGCAAACATCCTTCACAACACCTCGCCAATTTGCCTATTATCCGGATTTCGCAATTACATCCGGGGCGTTAAGCCCGCGACCAAATCCGCCGAAAGCTGAAGTCTACTAGTCAATTAAACGGTCTGCAAACGCAGAAATGAAATTAAACCCAATTAAAACGCCCGCCCGAACGCGGCCATCGCGAACTCGGTTAAAATATTTAGGCCGACGCCGGGATAAATTCGCTGCGTGAAATACCTGCCCGACAGATTTATGGGGCGGGGGTGGGGGGTGGGGTGGGAGGGAGTGCCGGGTGTCAGGATAATGCAGATGATGCACTTTCCGAATTGGGGGAGAGAGAGAGAGGGAGAGGAGAGGGAGAGGGAGAAACACAAGTAAAAGATGTGTAAAAGGGAATGATATAGGCAGAGAGAGAGAGAGAGAGAGAGAGAGAGAGAGAGAGAGAGAGAGAGAGAGAGAGAGAGAGAGATGGGATAGGTGGAAACGCAAGTAAAGGACATGTGAAAGGGAATGATATGGGCAGAGAGAGAGAGAGAGAGAGAGAGAGAGAGAGAGAGATGGGATAGGTAGAAACGCAAGTAAAAGACATGTGAAAGGGAATGATATAGGCAGAGAGAGAGAGAGAGAGAGAGAGAGAGAGGAGAGGAGAGAGAGAGAGAGAGAGAGAGAGAGAGTTATTTGTATGAAACTGGGTGGCTGGATGATATATATATATATATATATGTATATACATCACGCCCTGCAGGGGAGAATCAAAATATTATTAAAATCTATGAATAGAACGCGCAGGGAGAATTGAAATATCAGAAAGATGGTTTGAGAATTCAATTGTAAAAATCTGCATTAGAACAATAGGGTAACATGATTCTATGCTTTGAAAGAAACTATATATATATATATATATATAGATATATATATAATATATATATATATATATATATATATATATATATATATATGTTTGGCGAAGGAATTAAGATTACAGTAAAAAAAGATTGATTTATAATATGATAACAAGGAATGGATTAGTAAAAAAAGATATTATTTATTAGATTCTTTTTAGAAACAAAACGAATATTTCAATCAAAGAATAATAGAATGTTTTATATATTTTTTTGGGGTGGATAAACATTTGAAAAGGATATTTTCAAATACTTGAAAGATACTTTGAGAAAAACGTGTGTTATAATTCTGTCATGAATCATATAGTTTGGTAGATTACTTAATCATTTAATCTCTGGAGGTAACTGGAAGATTTACTTTTGAATTTACGTATATTGTCAAAAACCTGACTTTTTTACAATACCAGAGAATAACTTTATTAACAAGTAAAAAATGCGCGAAGTTTCTTCGGCGCAATCAAGTTTTTCGTACAGCAGCTAATGCGTATAATCAAGGCCACAGAAAATAGATCTATCTTTCGGTTGGTCTTGGTATAATGCTGTATGAGCCGCGACCCATGAAACTTCAACCTCGGTCCGGTGTTGGCATATCCTGTATCGTTGGCCAGAAGCACGATTATGGCTAACTTTAACCTTACATAAAACAAAAACTACTTGAGGCTAGAGGGCTGCAGGTTTGGTATGTTTCGTGACTGGAGGGTGGGTGATCAGCAGACCAATTTGCAGCCCTCTAGCCTCAGTAGTTTTTAAGATCTGAGGGCGGACAGAAAAAGTGTGGACGGACAGACAAAGCGGCACAATAGTTTTCTTCTCTTACGGAAAAACTAAAAACCAATGAAAATAGTGGACCTTTATAGGAAGAATAAAATGAGTACACTCCTGCCCGTTCCTCTACTTTGAACATTTCCATAACATTTACTTTCAGTTTTAGAGAATTTCTCCTGCAAGCTGGAATGAATGTGAAAGAGATAAATGCGAGAACATTTAAGAGATATTTTAGAGAAATAGGGAAGGAACTTTATGGCGGAGGAATAGGGTTGGGAAAATTGCTCACTGCTCTACTTTGAATAGAAGTATATTTACTTCCAGGTTTGCAAGAACAATGGATTTGGAGAATTCGAGAGCATTTTCAGTGAAATGAAGGTAATTTTTCATATACAACAATAAGGTTGGATATGTTAAAAACGCATTCTCCATGGACAATACAATAACAGTTTTGATGTAGAAAACTGTTTTTCCCTGGCTTGCTTCTAGTAATAGAGTAATATGTTTCTCTTTTACAGCAATGATTTTTATGTTTTAGGACCACAATATTTTCTCTTTAATCCTTATCTAACAATATATATCATTCTGGAATTATTTTTTTTTTACTTATTTCATATTTCATTTATTTTCCTTTTTTTAAATGATTTTCAAACTAATTATTATTATTATTATTATTATTATTATTATTATTATTATTATTATTATTATTATTATTATTATTATAGCTAACATAAGTCAGGTATTATTTATAAAACATGGTTGGGATACCTTACTGGCTCTGCCCCGTAAGTGGGGTAGACCCGTCAGTGCACCTCACATGGTGCACTGTAGGCATTGCTAAAGGTTCTTTGCAGCGTCC
>JANJGK010000037.1:565194-567694 GCA_039081455.1 Macrobrachium rosenbergii
TGTGCATGTTTACAAATACGTAAATGATTTTTTTAAAGTAACTGTACATGTTTACAAATACGTAAATAATTTTCTGATCAGTTTTACAGATAAATTCATTAACAGTTTTTCCATTTTATTTTAGGTCTAATGCTTTGCAGCATATTTCTTGAAAATATTTCTACAAGGTAACTTTCAATATTCTGATTTATAATACAGTTCGATTGTTATATACAATTTATATTTCAACTTGAATTTTTCATTTCAAAGTAAATTAATCCATTATTTTTATATCCGGTTTGGGCAAGAGCTTGTGCTGGCGACATAAAGCTGATTAGATGTTCTAAACCAACTAGCCAATAAACTTATTCCATATAAAACCCATAATTAAATATATTTTGTAAAGCGAAACCTTTATCAAGTCTCATTTTAACCTTCACTAAAACTTCATTTCATTTTTCTGTAAAAGAAAACTATTGAGATGGTTTTGTCTGTCCGTCCGCACTTTTTCTATCTGCCCTCTAATCTTAATAACTACTGAGGCTAGGAGGCTGCAAATTGGTATGGTGATCATCCACCTTCCATTCATCAAACATAGCAAATTGCACCCTTCTAGCCTCAGTAGTTTTTATTTTATTTAAGGTTAAAGTTAGCCATAATCGTGCGGCTGGCAACGCAGCAACTCAGGCCACCACGTCCGGCTGAGAGATTCATGGGCCGCGGGCCATACAGCATTATACCGAGACCACCGAAAGATAGATCTATTTTCGGTGGCGTTGATTATACGCTGTACAGAAAACTCGATTGCGCCGAAGACACTTCGGCGCATTTTTTACTTGTTTAAACTTTCGGCCATAAAAAACTTGAATAATAAGGGAATTGGTATACACCAGATATATCTGTTATCAATCAAGGGACAAGTCGAATGCATTTATAACCCATTATCGGAATACGTCTGACTATCACCGGAGTCGATTTCGGTGACGGGAAACCATTGCTTGATTCGACAGTCTATACTGGGGGTCTTGCTCAGCTCCGAAGCGATTTCGTGTCTCGATACTAACGAGCGCAGACGTAGACACACGCACACTCATGTATGTATGTATGTATGAATGTATGTATATATATATATATATATATATATATATATATATATATATATTTATATATATATATATATATATATATATATATATATATATATATATATATATATATTTATATATATATAAATATATGTACATATATATATATATATATATATATATATATATATATATATATATATATATATATATATATATATATTTATATATATAAATATATGTACATATATATATATATATAAATATATATATATATATATATTTATATATATATAAATATATGTACATATATATATATATATATATATATATATATATATATATATATATATATATATATATATATACTGTACATATACAGATATATATACACAGTATATATAAATGTATAAATATATAAATATATATACATGTACATATATATATATCCATTTAAAAGACAAACCACTCTTACATCCCCAAAAAAACATTGGAAAAAATACGAGCAAAAAAACTTATTTAAAAACAAAAAAACAACACACACACTTCCCTTCTCAGCAAAAATCGTTTGAAAACGTTTGAAAACAACCAAACCAAACTCAGACAACAAAGAAAACTCAAACAACTAAAAAGAACTCGAACAAAAGCCTCAAACAATTCAATGCACGTCGACCAAATAATCTTTAGTGAAAGTGAAATAAAAAAAAAAAAAACTCGTGTCCTTGGAAACATCACTTCTCGTGTTATACTCATCGAATTTCGTGTTCCATGGACACACACACACACACACACGTACACGTACACGTACACGTACACACACACACACACAAGCTAAAGATGTCACATAATTAGGCCAGTGTCCGGTAAATTACTTTTCTACGTGTAACAGAATTTAGATTATAAATCGTTGTATATTTTTTATTCCGCATAATTAGGCCAGTGTCTGGTAAGATACTTTTCTAAGTAGAGCAGAAATTAGATAAATTATAGCATTTTTTATTCCACATAACTGGGCCAGTATCTGGGAATTCACTTTTCTAATTATAATAGAATATTGATAATTAATTATTTTATTTTTTATTACACATATCTGAGCTAGTATCTGGTAAGGTACTTTTCTAAGAAGAACAGAATTTAGATGAAAGAAAAATTGTAATTTTTTTATTCCCCATAACTGGGCCAGTGTCAGGTAAATTACTGTACTACATAGAACAAAATTTATATAATATATTGTTCTATTTTTTTTATTCCACATAACTGGGCCAGTGTCTGGGAAGTTACTTTTCTAAGTGGAATAGAATTTGGATTATAAATCATTGTATTTTTTTATTCCCCAAAACTGCGCTTGTTTCTGGGAAGTTACTTTTTCGAAAAGAACAAAATTTAAAATAATATTTTTTTTTATTTTTTCATTCCACATAACTGGGCCAGTGTCT
>JANJGK010000037.1:570194-577694 GCA_039081455.1 Macrobrachium rosenbergii
CACAAACAAACTTAGGCGTCCACGCGAACAACTAATTAGGGCCTGTCATTTCTCCCACCTGCAAAGCAGCACCAACATGCAACTGCATGCATGACGCTGCAAGCATTGCATGAAAAGTGGCATCATGCGCCGTTGTGGAGTTTAACACACACAGGGGAGGGGAGGGGTAGGGGGAGGTTTGAAGGCAGCGGACATTTATTATCCTAACGAGGCGAAGACTCCAACAAGTTCTGATGGAATGACTCTATCTCAGATTAGGAGCGATTATACACCCGCGATGGAAGGCTAAAAAGTGGTGGGGTGGGTTTTTTTTTTTTCGTGGTTTTTCTTTTGATTTTTTTTTTTTTTAGAGGTTTTGCTTGATTTTTTGGTGGCTGGTTTTTTTTCTGCGTGATTTTTTTTTTAGAAAGCACAAAGTTGTGGTTTTTGTGTGGCTGTTTTCATTTTTTGACAGGTTTTGTGAGATTTTTTGGCTGTTGGTTTATGTTTTGAGAGATTTTGCGTTATTTTGGGGGGCTCGTTTTTGGAGAGATTTTGCGTTGTATTTTTTTTTTTTTGCTGTGTTTTTTACGTTTTGGGAGGTTTTTCGGGATTTTTTGTCTGTTAAGTGATGTTGATATGATTCTTTATAAACCACACAAAAATGTGTGTGTGTGTATGTATGTATGTATGTATGTATGTAGGTAGGTAGGTATGTATTCATGATATCGAGTAATGTATTCATAACATAATTTGTCCTGCATCATCACGCAGCATATTTTTCACTTGGATTCTATCTTCTCCGTGAATTACGTTCAATACAAAAAATATATGAATAACAAGTAAGCTTCTATGAAAGAACAATAACAGTAAATTAATTATTATTCCCAATAAAATCTACAACGTAAAAAAAAACAAATAAAAAACACAACTCCACACCTCAATAACAAACACACGCGGAAACGACGGAACGAAAAGAAAACATGCGCAAGAAAATAAAAAAAAAGAAGACAATAAATGAACGTAAATGAATCCACAACCGACTTGCAAACACAACCAAATTTGGCTTAAAGCCGACGGGGCTAAAGGGAGGGAGGGTCAATATTCGTATTGCCATTGTATTGCAGAACGAGAATCCTGCTAAGATTTGCTTCATGTTAAATGTGAGAGATGGTTTTGTTATGCTGTTAATTACGTGTTGTTTATGCAGTTGTTTGTGTGTGTGTGTATGTATGTATGTATACAGTCCATATATACATATACATATATATATGTATATTACACATATGTTATATATATATATATATATATATATATATATATATATATATATATATATATATATATATATATATATATATATATATATATATATAGAGAGAGAGAGAGAGAGAGAGAGAGAGAGAGAGAGAGAGAGAGAGAGAGAGAGAGAGAGAGAGAGAGAGAGAGAGAGAGCACAACTCTTGGCAAATCGTTGAGATTCACTAAAATGGAAATTACAAAACATTCACTATGACAAAAATTCTTGCTCTTATATATATATACTCGTATATATATATATATATATATATATATATATATATATATATGTATATATATTATAAAATCTCCCTTTAAATAGTAATAAAATTAATAATAAAATATCTACAGCAATATATGGAAACTTTCAAGATAAACATACAAAGAAAAAAATTCGATAAAATACTGATATTCACAAAAAAAAATTAAACGATCCCAAACCCACGACCATTCCCTGAAAACTCAAAAAAAACAAAAAAAAAAAACCGCACTCCCATCAGAATATCAAAGAGCGAATGAGGAGGACGAGGGAGGTAGAGTAACATAATAAACAGGAGTATAAGTGTATCAGAAGGGTACAAAGGAGAGGTGGACAGCCCCGTCTGTCTATCTCTAAACAGAGACGCTGTGAAATCCTGAGGGTGAAATGCCAGTGAGATCAAAGCCTGCTCTGCTCTGCTCTGCCAGGAGTCTCTCTCTCTCTCTCTACAGCTAAATTTATATATATGTATATATATATATATATATATATATATATATATATATATATATATATATATATATATATATATATATGTGTGTGTGTGTGTGTGTGTGTGTGTGTGTGCGTGTATTTAGATGTAAGAGAGAGAGAGAGAGAGAGAGAGAGAGAGAGAGAGAGAGAGAGAGAGACAAACAGACTGATCAATAAAATTTAAATCGTACATCAAACAAGAAAAGATTATATTTTTAAATGCCTCCAATTTGACCAAATGGTACTGAGAAGGTCTTCAATATTTCCTCTGTTTAGTCTAAAGAATGAAATGAAGACACCAATTTAATATTTCATAATTCGTCAGGTTTATGTTTCAGTGAAAACAGTCTATTAGAATTTTTATTTTCACTCGACCTTTGAATAAAGAATAAAACTCTTAGTTGTTCTCCATATCTATTCAGTTTACTTTCCAGCAGAAATGTGAAAGCCAAATTATTTTTATATCCTTATAGAGTAACTTTAAGAAAGCAAAAAAAAAAAATAAATAAGTTAAGAAATGCGCCGAGTTTAGTCGGCGCAGTCGAGTTTTCTGTACAGCCGCTCAGCGTATAATCAAGGCCACCGAAAATAGATCTATCTTTCGGTGGTCTCGGTATAATGCTGTATGAACCGCGGCTCATGAAACTTTAACCACGGGCCGGTGGTGGCCTGTCCTATATCGTTGCCAGAAGCACGATTATGGCTAACTTTAACCTTAAATAGAATAAAAACTACCGAGGCTAGAGGGCTGCAATTTGGTATGTTTGATGATTGGAGAGTGGATGATTAACATACCAATTTGCAGCCCTCTAGACTCAGTAGGTTTCAAGATCTGAGGGCGGACAGAAAAAGTGCGGACGGAATTAAGTGCGGACGGACAGACAAAGCAGGCACAATAGTTTTCATTTACAGCAAAAAAGTACATTAGTGCTCTTAAGAAACTTGTCCAAAGAAAAGCACTTACCCGAATGCAACAGAAAATGGAGAAACAAGATGAGCATTGTTGGAACGTCCATTATTCTTGTCAGCTAACGACAGTCTTCATCTGCAAGAAGAAAGATCGTGTGAGTTCCCGAAAGGATATTGCGGGGAGGAAAAAGATGATTTCAATTGCAGAATTCTTTTTTTGGGGGGAATGTCTTGTTGGGAGGTGAATGAACTCAGTAAGTTCAGTAATTATGTTTCCTCTGAAATTTTGGATTAGTTTGTATTACGCTCCTTTAAATAGATTTATATTGTCTATTAAAGATGTTTTCCTTCGTAATACCAGTGAAAATATAAAATTATGGAAATAATGATTGCAATTCTACATTCACGTGATCTGTTACTTTATAAAAAAAATACAGTGATTTAAATCTAAACTTTTAAATAGAAGTAACATTTGATTTCATAATTCATACAAAAAATAAACAAGTAAGAAATGCGCCGAAGTTTCTTCGGCGCAAGCGAGTTTTCTGTACAGCGCATAATCGAGGCCACCGAAAATAGATCTATCTTTCGGTGGTCTCGGTATAATGCTGTATGAGCTGCGACCGGTGAAACTTTAACCACGGTATGGTGGTGGCCTGTCCTATATCATTGCCTGATGCGAGATTATGGCTAGATTTAACCTTAAATAAAATAAAAACTACTGAGGCTATAGGGCTGCATTTTGGTATGTTTGATGATTGGAGTGTGGATGATCAACATACCAATTTGTAGCCCTCTAGCCTCAGTAGATTTTAAGATCTGAGGGCGGACAGAAAAAGTGACAAAGCCGGCGCAACATTTTCTTTTACAGAAAACTAAAAATGTTCGGTTTATTTAAACTAGAAATTAAATAGCCATTAGACCATTTAAACCCTGAATTGTTCAGATCAAGTAGCGAAAGTATATAAAACTATTTTAAAACCAATTTGCTAATGTGAAACGCCACTGACCATGACAGTGTACTATCTCACCCTTAAACTGACCCATTTATAATTAAGAAACTGTCTAATCAAAAACCTTACATAAAAAAAATAAAATAACTGATTTAACCAGAACATAACATTTACTGTTTAGCCAAATTAATTTTTCCTGACTTTTCCCAATACCAATAATTACCTGCAAGTGTTTATGATATCCAGACTGAATCTAGATATTCCAAATAATTCAGGCTAATTATAGATATTATTTTTTTCTATGTAAACCTCGTCTGATAGCACCCTACAGTTTAATTAATGGCGTATGTTAAAATGGATATTAGGATAATGGTAATCATTTGTATCCAAAGCGTATATTTAATTCGTCGATTAGCCTTACGAGGGATGTTAAAAAGAGAAATGGTTGAGAAATAGAAGAGCAATAATAATAATAATAATAATAATAATAATAATAATAATAATAATAATAATAATAATAATAATAATAATAATAATAATAATAAATGCTTTTAAAAGATAAATATTAGACAAAGAGAGGAATAATAATAATAATAATAATAATAATAATAATAATAATAATAATAATAATAATAATAATAATAATAATAATAATAATAATAATAAGCCATTAAAAGATAAGTATTACAGACAAAGAGAGGCATAATAACAATAATAATAATAATAATAATAATAATAATAATAATAATAATAATAATAATAATAATAATAATGTAACCTATTCAGACTCTCGTGTCACCCTGAAGAATGAATATATTAATATAAACTCAAACTGAGTTACAATGACTCTCACACCACCATTGCCAAAAAAAAAAAATATATAACAACAGTCTAATGGCAGCTCATTATATTCCCTTGCGTCACCTTGAGGAATTCATTATAAAGTTGTCCAAAAACACACCGAGGTGGCTAATGATGGAAGTAAAAAAAAAAAAAAAAAAAGAGGGAAAAATAAGGTAATTGACATCGAGGGCGAGACGAACAGGGACGGAAATTCGGACGGAGGGGGGTCCTGGGAAATTAGGCGAAATTTTTGTACTAGCGATTGGTCGCGATCCAATTGACGAACGGGAGAGGAAGGGGAAGGCAGCGAGGTAAGAATATTAAGGAGGTGTGTGGGTCCAGTTGCCAAATTATTTGTCCTAATTATTTGCGGAAATAATTTTGCCCAAATTATTCGCGCGAAAAATGTGCAAATAATTTAGAGAAATATATAATTTTCGAAAATAATTTGTCCAAAAAATTTGCTCAGATATTTTGCACGAATAATTTGCGAAAAAATTTGCACAAAACAATTTACGGAAATTATTTGCTCAGATATTTTGTCCATATTATTTACGCAAATAATTTACGCAAAAAAGGTTGTGCAAAAAATTTGCCCAAATATTTTGTACAAATATTTTGCAAAAATAACTTCCCAAATATTTTGCGCAAATGATTTCCAAAAATAATTTCTGCAAAAATTTGCACAAATAATTTGCGCAACAAATTTGCAAAAAAAATTGCACAAAACAATTTACGCAAATAATTTGCGCAAATTATTCGACAAAATAAATTGCTCAAATTATTTCCCCAAGTAATTTGCACGGTTCTCGTGTGGGGACATTAGGTGATAATTATCTGATGGAGATGAGAGAGAATTGGAGAGGGAATGTCCGTTTGATTATGTTACTGGAGGGTACGGTAATGGTAACTTTGTTATTGATGTGCGTCTTAGAATGCAGTAAGGCTCTTTGATAATAATAATAATAATAATAATAATAATAATAATAATAATAATAATAATAATAATAATAATAATAATAATAATAATAATAATAATAATAATAATAATAATAGTAAATTGCATTTGCTATGTTTGTTCAAAATCTAATATTGGTCAATGCTCCATAAGAAGTATTGATTTGTAAAAAGAAAAAAAAAAATGATTTTCACTTTATTTAGTAATTTTCACTGAATTTTCATCCCAATCCAGAACCATTTTAAAAACGAATTGACCTTTCTTGTACCAAAATAATTTATATCCATTCTCATATATATACAGTATATATATATATATATATATATATATATATATATATATATATATATATATATATATATATATATATATATATATATATATATGTGTGTGTGTGTGTGTGTGTGTGTGTGTGTGTGTGTGTGCGTGCGTGTGCGTGAATGATATTCAAACAAAGAAAACTATAAATTACTTCCAAGCAAGCAAAGGCCGTGTTAAAGTAGTCACTGAGAGTAATATATTATCTCCCTTAAGCAGTGGAACGTTGATTGCCCAGATAAAACGTTTAATGAATGACCTCCTGAGCCTGAGGAATGATTTTCTGAGGCTCTCCTGAGAAAGATCTCAGGAGATTAAAGGCAAGATTACAGTCCGGAGATATATTGGGGGAAATATATTCTTGGGTGAAATGCATTACGAAGATTTAAGGAGTTAAGAATCACTCAGTTCTTGGGAGGTCATATCTTAGTAATGATTTCCCGAGGGATATGTTTATATGTTTGTAAGTAAAACGGAGGTATATTTGGGGGGAAATATATTCTTGGGTGAAATACATCAAGAAGATTTAAGGAGTTAAGAATCACTCGGTTCTTGGAAGGTCATATCTTAGTAATGATATCCTGAGGGATATGTTTATATGTTTATAACGAAAAGAACATTACTAGAGGGAGGTATATTCGGAGGAAATATATTCTTGGGGGAAATACATTAAGAGGAATTTAAGGAGTTAAGAATCACTCAGTTCTTGGAAGGTCTGAATTCCTGAGGGATATGTTTATATGTTTGTAACTGAAAGAACATTACTAAATGGAAATATATTGGGGGAAGTATATTCTTGGGTGAAATACATTAAGAGGAATTTAAGGAGTTAAGAATCACTCAGTTCTTGGAAGGTCTGAATTCCTGAGGGATATGTTTATATGTTTGTAACTGAAAGAACATTACTAAATGGAAATATATTGGGGGAAGTATATTCTTGGGTGAAATACATTAAGAAGATTTATGGACTTAAGAATCACTCAGTTCTTGGAAGGCTTGATTTCCTGAGGGATATGTTTATATGTTTGTAGCTGAAAGAACATTACTAAACGGAAATATATTGGGGGAAGTATATTCTTGGGTGAAATACATTAAGAAGATTTAAGGACTTAAGAATCACTCAGTTCTTGGAAGGCCTGATTTCCTGAGGGATATGTTTATAACTAAAAAAACATTACTGAATGGAAATATATTGGGAAGAAATATATTCTTGGGTGAAATACATTAAGAGGGGGTTTAAAGAGCTAAGAATCACTCAGTTCTTGGAAGGTCATACGTTTAGTAATGATATTCTGAGGGATATGTTTATAAAACCAAAAGAACATTACTGAACATTCTCGTAAATGTTGAGCCATTATTTCCTTGTTTAATACATGTTTAGGTGGAATTTTCCATGCGTAGCCCGTTTATGGAATATTCCACGTGGTGTAAACATTTCAGTACTTATTTTCGACCAAATTTCTGAACAGAAATAAGATATTGATGATAATTTACTTTAACTATTTTAA
>JANJGK010000037.1:585194-599047 GCA_039081455.1 Macrobrachium rosenbergii
CCTCAGCACCAGAAGTTGGCGCGGATTTTTTTTTTGTCTTTTGTTGTTTCAAGGTGTTGTTTTTCTCTTCTTCCTTGCTTGCTCTTAATATGTTGTTGTTTTACCTCGGCACGAGAAGTTGGCATGGAAGTTTTGTTTCGTGTTGTTTCCTCTCGGGAAGTTTCAGGGTGTTGTTTTTCTCTTTTTTTATCTTGAGTTGTGTCCTCTTGCAAAAAATTACAAGGTGTTGTTTTCCTCTTGTTCCTTGCTGTCTGTTCCTACGTTGTTGCGCTACCTGAACACCATAAGTTGGCCCGGAGGTTTTGTATTTTGTTGTTCCATCTGGCAAAAAGTTACAAGGTGTTGTTTTTCTCTTCTTCCTTGCATTCTCCTAATATGCTGTTTCGTCATCACGGCACTAGAAGCTGGATCGGAAGTTTAGTCTTTTGTTGTTTCCTCTCGCGAAGTAGCAAGGTGCTGTTCTTCACTTCATCCTTGCTCGCTCTTGACACGTTGTTTCGTCACCAGCACCAGAAGTTGGCGCGGAAGTTTTGCCTTGTGCCTTATGTTGTTTCATCCTGCAAAAAGTTAAAAGGTGTTGTTTTCTCTTGTTCCTTGCTTCCCCTCTTATGTTGTTTCGTTACTTCAGCACGAGAAGTTGGCACGAAAGTTTTATGACGTGTTGTTTCCTCTCGCTATGTTGCATGGTGTTGTTCTTCCCTTCTTCCTTGCATTCTCCTAACACGTTGTTTCGTCACCTCAGCACTAGAAGCTGGCTCGGAAGTTTTGTCTCGTGTTGTTTCATCCGGCAAAAAGTTACAAGGTGTTGTTCTTCCCTTCTTCCTGGATTGCTCTTGACACGTTGTTTAGCCACCTCGGCACTAGAAGTCGGCCCGGAAGTTTGTCATGCATTGTTTCCTCTCGCGAATTTGAAAGGAAGTTTTAGAGTTGTTTGTCTAAATCTCAGCTCACGAGATAATTTGGGAAGTTGCTTAGGTTATGGACTTATGTGGCTGCTTCTGGTCAGTGTTTAGTGTTTAGATTTATTAACTGTCTGTTTGCTTAGAGTTATCACCCATTGTTTGATAGTATTATTATTATTATTATTATTATTATTATTATTATTATTATTATTATTTACCTAAAAATATATATATTAGCGTTGAATGTTGTTACCGTTACTTAAATTGTCAAAAAGAATAAAAAAAATCAATAATAATAATAATAATAATAATAATAATAATAATAATAATAATAACGTTGAATGTTTTTTCCTTTAGTTGAATGTTCAAAAAAGAATAAACAAAACAAATAAAGTGATAATAATAATAATAATAATAATGATAATAATAATGATAATAATGCTAAGAAATTCACAATCTCGTGAAAAACAATCTGTGTAATAAAAATCCACAATTACATAGTAATATAGTTGACTACAGTATATAATTGTGGATTTTTATTACACAGTATGATAATAAATAATAATAATAATAATAATAATAATAATAATAATAATAATAATAATTTTTAAAACCACAAACGAAAAATGAAAACCAACTTCAGGTATCAAATAATAATAATAATAATAATAATAATAATAATAATAATAATAATAATAATAATAATAATAATAATAATAATAATAATTATTATTATTATTATTATTATTATTATTATTATTATTATTATTACTTCAGCAGATTCATAAAACGAAGGAAAATTAACCCTAAGGTATTAATATCCGCCGCTGACACATAACCAAACTAATTTGCATCGCACCAACAGTGCTTTAGACATTCGCTCCAAAAAACAATTCATTGTCACAATAGCCACCAAAAAGGGAAATAAACGGGAATTAAGCGAACGCGAGAGGGAATAGGGGGAGAATTGTAAAACAGAATTAGACGCGACAGGGAGCCGAGAGATTTGCAGTTAAATGGCCAATCAGAATAAGTCATTTGAAGCGCTAATCTGAGCCTGATCTAATTATCAAGGGTTTCTCTTACCTCTAATTACGATGCTTGAAAACAGAGTCACGACTGTTGTAATTAAGCGTGCGCGTGTTCTCTGAATTATGAGGCTTGAAGTGTATAATGCGTGTATGCGTGGGTACGTGTAGTCATGCGAATGTAGGGTCATACATGTGTATGTATATATATATATATATATATATATATATTTATTTATTCATTTATTTACATATATATATATATATATAATTATGTATATATATGTATATATATATACATATATACATAAATATATATATACATATATATATATATATATACATAAATATATATATATATATATATATACATATATATATACATATATATACATAAATATATATATACATAAATAAATATATATATATATATATATATATATATACATGACAAAAGCATGCAATCAAAAAGGCATTCAACACAAGCATTCAGGCGCGTATGCATAAGCCATTAACAGCCAGCAAATAAAGATAAAGACATAAAAAAAAACTATGCTGCAAGCATAGTGTCTGAATGGTTGCAAGCTAAAGGTTGCAGCATAGCATTCAACCCTATTGTTTTTCACGGCGCCGTGCCCAGCCTGACGCGGGATCTCTGTTTCGACACTAGATTAAAAATGGAAGCGAGACTGGAAACCAAATGGAAAATATATGATGGGTAGAAAAAAAAAAAGTGACGACAAAATGCGACGGGAAAAAGTAACAGTGGAAATTGTTACTTTTATTTATGGCCGTGACTTTGAAAAAAAGGGTGGGAATGTTTTTTTTATATAGTAAATATTGTTGTGGCTTTTTTGGGGATTTTGAAATGGTTCTTTGCATCATAAAGTTTTAATAAGTGCAGTTTAGTTTTTTAATTATGATTAATATTTTCCATGCACGTCAATTGAGTGAACAATTCAGATATGAAAGTTTATTCCAATACAAATATTTCTGTAGCATTTTCAAATAACAATAAATTACAAAAAACTACCTTTTATGAGTTTCTGTTTTTTTTATTTTTGGTTTTTATCCTCGAGCGGTTTTTTTTAACAGTGTGAATGAATATTTGTCGTTGTAACAATAGATCGGAAAGTTTAGGTATATAACTCTATATTGATCCAGATATTTCTTTGTGTAAAGTTATAACCTAGACTTTGCGAGCTTCCAGTGTAAAATTAAATATTCATTCAAACGGTAATAAAACTCAGGAATAAAAAAACCAATGTAGATATCTATTGAAAGTTATAAAAGTTGTTTTTTGTGCATTGTATTTTTATTTGAAAGTGTCACAAAGATATTTGTATTGATTTAAACTTGTATATCTAAATTTTTTCACCAATTTGATATGCATAAAAGAATATTAAAGGAAGAAGTTACGAAAATAATCAATAAAATATATTAGACTGCAATTGTTAAAACTTTATTATATGAGGAATCATTTCGAAGATCAAAATCATAACTAAAAACCAATAAAATATACTTATTGAATTTTATTATACGAAGAATCATTTCAAAAATAAAAATTCATAAATAAACAGATAAAATACACTTACTACAACTTCAGCATACGAAGAATCATTTCAAAATCCCCAGAAAAGCCACAACAATATTTACATTTAAAAAAAAAAAATTCCCACAAATTTTTTTTTTCTTGTCCAAAGTCACGGCCGTAAAAAAAAAAAAAAAAAAAAAAAACCTTAACAATTTCCATTGTTACTTTTTGTCTGTCGCATTTCGTTCTGTTCCTTTTTTTTTTACCTAGTCATATTTTTTTTTCCTTTTTCTCCTCTCGCTTCCATTTTTAATCTAGTATCGAAACGGGATCCCGTGTCATGGCGGGCGGGGCTCCGTGAAAAAACAATAGCCTTGCTATATTGCAACCTATTGCAACCATTCAGACACTGTGCGGGGGGGTATAGTTTTTTTTTTTATTTATTTTTTTGTTTCTGTTTTTAAATATTTCGATTTATTTGGTGGCAGTTAATGGATCGTGCGTACGCGTATGAATGCCTTTGTCGAATGCCTTTTTTGATTATGCCTTTGTGATACGGTTACGAGTGTAATATATATATATATATATATATTTTATATATATATATATATATATATATGTATATATATATATTTTTATGTATATTTTATATATTTATATATATATATATATATATATATATATATATAATCTTATACATATTTATTATATGTACATTTTTTCCAATTGTCCACTGATTCAAAATTGTTAATGTTAGATAAAGATTATCCTAATATAAATGACAAATCACAAATACTCCATCAAAAATTATGCCAAAAGTTTGCAAAATCTCAGTCAATGTAAAACTCAAGAGTTACACATTTTTAATTCCAGAATGACGAATGTATAACTTTTATTTTCGAGAATTTTATGATGCAATTCACTTGGGCATCAAACTGATGTTGCAATTATTCAATGACTTTTTTTCTTTTAATTAGTGTTATCGATAACCGATATTTCCCTAATTATCTTTTTTTTTTCCTTCTCGAAGTCTTAAGGTTTTGATATATAAGTAATTCTCAAATTTTTTTATATAAATGTATATATTTTGGGGTTATATTTTTATTATTTTCAAGTTCTTATTGTCATTATTTTTCCTTTTAGTTTCCTCTGTTGTTGGATATTATAATAATAATAATAATAATAATAATAATAATAATAATAAATAATATTAATAATAATAATAATAATATTGGAAACTTAAGTGCATATTTTGCGTATTTTTTTTAAACTTTTCTTTGATAAAAAAATAAAAACAATGAATTTACGTAAATGTTAACTATACGCAGATATTATTACTACAAGTAGTATTACCAATAATAATAGTAATAATAATATTAATAATAATAATAATAATAATAATAATAATAATAATAATAATAATTTATAGTTTTAAATAACTGATTTTCTAATTAAAAAATACACTAACACTGACTTTTCATTATTACTACTATTACTGATACTACTACTTAATAATAATAATAATAATAATAATAATAATAATAATAATAATAATAATAATAATAACTTCCAGTTTTAAATAATTATTTTTCCGATTAAAAAATACACTAACACTGACATTTTATTATTACTGCTATCTCTACCACTACTTAATAATAATAATAATAATAATAATAATAATAATAATAATAATAATAATAATAATAATAATAATAATAATACCCCATTCCATGTCCTCCGGTTGTCAGATGTCGAAATTCAGCTTTAGGGTCGACACACACTCGCCGACTGGCCTTAGGCCTCTCATGTCAGATAAGTCATTACAGCGTGAGAGAGCGAGGAAGAGAGGCAATTGAGAGGGAAGGGTTTGGAAGAGAGAGAGAGAGAGAGAGAGAGAGAGAGCGCGCAGAGTCTTTTAGTCTTTCCAATAACATTGCATTTGCATATGATGTAGTGCAGTGTATACGTTTATGGTTTTGTTTGGGTGTCAGGGGAGAGAGAGAGAGAGAGAGAGAGAGAGAGAGAGGAGAGTAGTTTTTAATCTTTCCAATAACAATGTATTTGCATTTGATGTAAAGTAAATGAATACATTTGTGGGTTTTTTTTATCGAGGCTGTAGTTGCATGGAGAGAGAGAGAGAGAGAGAGAGAGAGAGAGAGGAGTAGTTTTTTAATCTTTCCAATAACAATGTATTTGCATTTGATGTGAAGTAAATGAATACATTTGTGGTTTTTTATCGAGTCTGTAGTTGCATGGAGAGCGAGAGAGAGAGAGAGAGAGAGTATAACCTCTGCAGCACCGTTGCATTTGCATATATTGTAATGTAGCTGTACTTACTTGCGATTTAGTTACACGTAGGCGCACGAAGAGAGAGAGAGAGAGAGAGAGAGAGAGAGAGAGACTCCGCCATGTCTCTCTCCCTTTATGAGAATGTACCGTGATGTCATGATATTTTGACATGGTGGGAACACAATTCTAAAAAGTGATCTGATATTAACCTATGAACCACTTGGCAGAGGGCACTCAAATGCCCTTTTTCCAGTGTCCCTATGGATCAGGAATTAAGGGCATACATGCATTTTGGGGCATTGATAAAAGATGGGGAAGTATTCCTTCTTGCAATGTTGCGTAAAACTGTTGGGTATTTTGGCAATGATATGACAACAGAAAATAATAATAATAATAATAATAATAATAATAATAATAATAATAATAATAATAATAATAATAATAATAATAATATTCACCATTGACATTTTCCATCAATTTCTCTTCGAAAGCCACAAATGAAAAACTATGAAAGCGACTGCCTTTTCAATGCACGATTCCGAAAGCACAGCCTCTTTTCAAGCAAGCATTCAAAAGGCATTTTGATAAGCGCAAAATGCACCGATGATAAACTGTGGATATATAACGTTGGTGAAAGAATATATATATATATATATATATATATACATATACATATGTATAAATATATATATACATACATATATATATATATATATATATATATAATACATACATATATATATATATATATATATCATATGAATATATATAGATATATATGCATATAAATATTGAATAAAACAACTATAAAACTTACTCGAACGGAAATCCAAGCAGACCACATCAGCAAACATCAAACATCAAACCCAAACATCTGCAAATCTCTCAAACCCTCGAATACGAATTTCTGAACGCAGAATAAACATAAAAAAAAAAAAAAAAAAAACATCACGGACGAAGTAAATACTCGAGAAAAGTTTTCTCTGGAAACCTCATGAAAAGTCACAAGTTCCAAACGGAGTTTTTTTTTTTTTTTTTTTTTTTTTTTTCAATTCTACGCATGCAAACTCCTGGGAAGAACAACATTGGCTGCCGACAGAACGATGAAAAGGGTCTCTGGTATCTGGAGTTTTCGGAGGAGTCTGAGAGAGAGAGAGAGAGAGAGAGAGAGCGAGAGGTGTGTACCAAAGGAAGTGCATCCTTCTTGTTTTGGAAACTAATCCTGTTGAAAGGTGCAGGGGCATAGGCATATATATATATATATATATATACATATATATATGTATATATATACGTATACAATATATATATATATATATATATAAACGTAAACGAAATCTCTCTCTCTCTCTCTCTCTCTCTCTCTCTCTCTCAGTCGCTGCTCCTGGCATATAGACTAAACATCAGTATTATATAAGAGAATATTACACCATAATGCGTTGTATAATTGAACATCTCTATACAAAAACAATTCAGGAATATTATCTTCAATTTAATTTTCCCCAAATATGAAAACTGATATTCCACGTCATTACCAGAAGTCTCATGATTCAGACAACTAAAAAATCATTTTCGTCTATACAAATTCTCCATATCCACTCTTTCAGAATACCATACACACTCGACCCTTAACTCCTCTCGGTAAAGTTCACCTCTTTTGAAAAAAGAATCATTCTCCCAGAATGCAAATTAACCTTGCAATGAAGACGGGAGGTTGCACCAGGATCAAACAATTGCGAAAAAGAATTCAATTTCCAAGGAAACTCCTCCGAACACAAACAAGGCGAGGGGAAAATTCGGAAGCTGGCCCACCCCTTCCCCCCTTCCCGCCCTCCCCCCCCAAAGAGTTGAACAGGTTGGGTCTACTACCCCAACGTCTGAAGTTCATATATTATTGGAACCGAGTGAGAGTCATCAATGAATATCGATTTCGGATGTTCGGATGGGTAGCTTAGTTTCTTTTGGATTTTTTTTAAGATTCTTGTAGGATAGGCGTAGGATTTGCTCTTATGTGAAGAGTGGATATATGATCTAGGCGTAGTTAAAGAAGTTGGACGGTTAAAACAAAGAAAGGTTTGTTGTTTTGTGTTAAAAAATATATATACATAAAATTGTAATACAACTAGTTTCTGTAGGATTTTATTTGTTAGGCTCTTGTAGGATTGGCGTAGGATTTGCTCTTGTATGAAGAGGAAATGTTTGATCTAGACATATTTAAAGAGGTTGGACAGGTAAAAATAAAAAAGCATGGTTGTTTTGCGTTGAAAAAATAGATGCACAAAAATATTATTACAACTAGTTTATGTAGGATTTTCTTTAGGTTCTTGTAGGATTGGCATAGGATTTGCTCTTATATAAAGAGTGAATATTTGATCTGGACATATTTAAAGAAGTTGGACAGCATAAAAGGGAAAAAAAAGGTTTGTAATTTTGTGTTGAAAAGTCTAAGCAAAAAATTGGTCTAATTCGTACTAGGCTGCATTAAGCAAACGAAAATCATTTTTCCCTTCTTGGATTTAAAACTGTACAAGGATGAGCCTTGAAGAGTCTCGCTTGAGTTTTATTTTGAAGAAACCTTTCTTTATCTATTTTTTATTTATTCTTTACTTCTGTTTTTTTGTCTAAATGGATTTTATTGTAGATTGGGGTTCCTTGGGCCTATAGCAGTGCGTTGCTCGAAGAAAGTTGACAGTTTGGATAATAATAATAATATAATAATAATAATAATAATAATAATTATTATTATTATTATTATTATTATTATTATTATTATTATTATTATTATTATTATTATTATTATTATTATGTTTTCAAGTGTATTGTGGACAATATAACACATAATATGGATGAACAGGCAACCCATGTCCAACCTCGCTGACTTGATTACATAAAAACAGGATCATCTCTCTCTCTCTCTCTCTCTCTCTCTCCTCCTCCTCTCTCTCTCTCTCTCCTCATGATTACTTTCCCTCGGAGCTAAGAAAGCAATTCTGTCCAGTCTCGTCTCTCTCTCTCTCTCTCTCTCTCTCTCTCCCTCCCACTTCTTCCCTGTCTTTTACCTTCCCCGTTTTAAAGTGACTGAAAATTATCCTCCTGGCAAAAAAAAAAACACAAAAAAAAAAAATAACAAAATGGAAGACGACGCCATTTACCTGAAAAACAAAATGGAGATGCAGTTTTCGAAACCCCATTTTTCACGGCTTGTGGATTTACCTTTGAAGTCGGGACGGTGTTGCGAGACACAAACAAACAAACATACACACAAACAAAAACAAAAAAACAAAAAATGGAAGGAAGAATAAGAAGAGAAAATAGACAAAGCTTCGCCGCGGAGGTGAATAAGACATAGACAGTAAGATAAGCTTTTCCATTACAAAGAATGTTTTTTTTTTATATCTCTGGTTTAAAGGTTTCATAAGGTTTTTCCCGTTTCTCTCTCTCTCTCTCTCTCAAGAAATAAGTTGAATTCTCTCTCTCTCTCTCTCTCTCTCTCTCTCTCAAAAAAGAAAAAGTTGAATTCTCTCTCTCTCTCTCTCTCTCTCTCTCAAAAATAAGAAAAATCTTAATTCTCTCTCTCTCTCTCTCTCTCTCTCTCTCTCTCAAGTGGTATATCATAAACAGGGCTATTTTATATATTGACAGGGTTAATAACTGCAGTGTTTTATCTAATTACAACTTGAGATTTCTTCTTGCAATGTGAAAAAAATTAACTACATTGCTACTAATAATTAATTTTATTCATATTTTTTTCAGGTAAGGGACCTACACACGCATGGTATGCACAATTCAGGCCTTGATATTTCATGAAAGGAAAAACAAAGAGGTATGTGGAGAGTTCCAAATTCTGGGAGTGAATGGGATAAACGGTTGGTCTAAGCGGTTGATTCTGGGGTTCGTGAGACTTTGGTCACAATAAATGTGGTAGGAAAGCTGCAGTATATATATGAATATATATATATTATATATATATATTTGTGTGTATATTTATATATATTTATATATATATAATATATATATATATATATATATATAATATATATATATATATATATATATAATATATATATATATATATATATGTATATATATATATATATAATATATATATATATATATATTACTATATATATATATATATATATACACACACACACACACACAGACTATTTATTTCCATTTCTCATATATGTTTCTCCTCTCCGCTGTCTCTCAAACATCGTACTTTTGTAAATGCCCACTGAAGCATATAATGTCACCAGTGTTAATTAAAGTCAAGGACTCTCTCAACGAAAATGTCCTCTCTTGTTATCATTCGTAATTGAAATGTTTCCATTCCGAACTCGTGAAATTGTTCTTTTTATTAAATAATTGTCAATTTTCCTTTTATTCATTTTTTAATGATTTTTTTTTGTGGTATTTTGTATATTTATTATATTTGGCAAATTAATTAGTTTGTTAATTGAGTGTGAGTGTTAGGTGTATATTTTTTTATTAGCATTATGAATTTTGTTTTTTCATTGAATACGAAGTAGCAAAGTCTGGCAGACAACATTACATTATATAAATGGAATTAACTTTGCAGAAGATGTAATTGCGCTCCATTTGATAGAGCTAGTTCTCTCTAAATAAGAATACGACTGAACCTTACTACTTTCTTCTATTTTATCATGAGTACATTACAAATCTTTTCATATATATATATATATATATATATATATAGTATATATATAAATATATACATATAATTATATAGATAGATAGATAGATAGATATACTGATGAACTGGATGCCAGAAAATTTATAATAAAAGAATTTAATAATTATATAAAAAAAGCGTTACTTGCTTTCCAACCTGGGTTAGATAATACGTAGCTAAAAAGGTTTACAGGCAGAAAAATACAGGATTCACCAACACCTTGTATACAACATCTCTCAGGTGCACACAACAGCTATTAAATACACCTTCTAATTACCCCAGAAAATCCCCAGGTATACCCAGAAAATATTTAGAACATCACGAATAACCTCGAATATAAGTAAACGACAGAACGCGCATTCGGGCAGCGGGATTTTTCGGAAAAATGACGGAGAGGTGAGCTGGAAAAAAAATAAAAAAATATAAAAAAAATATAAAATAGCCCTTCCTTTTGCTTGCAAGCAGACAGCTGGAGATGGGAACACAGCTTCCGTTTTAAGCCTCTATGCCGAAAATGGCCATTGAAAGTTTCGGGGGGAGAAAGGAGGAAAAAAATAATGCAGGGGAATAGAAGAGGAAAAATAAGAGATTTTAGATCGTCGCGTGCGTCACGGTATAAAGAAGTTTGGGCATTATTATTATTATTATTATTATTATTATTATTATTATTATTATTATTATTATTATTATTATTATTATTATTATTATTATTATATTTATTATTATTATTATTATTCTTGAACAAATAAGGGGTCAAAATGGTGGACTGCATATATTCTAAACAAAAAGATATTAAACATTGTAGTAAAGAATATATCAGCTGAAAGTAAAATAAATAAGAATTAGGATAGTATAAAACAGACTTTAACATTGGAAAATATTAGAAATATATGTGTGTATATATATATATATATATATATGTGTGTGTGTGTGTGTGTGTGTGTATGTATGTATGTGTATGTGTGTGTACACGTGTGTGTATCTCATTCTTCAGTAGCAACACCTATTACTTCCTTCTACAGTTATATTTTATATACATGTACGGTATACGTATGCTACAGTACAAACATACATACAGACCTACTGTAAAGAGAGAGAGAGAGAGAGAGAGAGAGAGAGAGCAGCCTGGCACTCTCCCACTCTTGTACATGAAGAGCTTATTGTCTCACAGCGAAGGGAGTAGGGGGGTGGAGCTTAGAAAGGGGGGAGGGGCGAGTGAGGGGGTGTCAGGCTATTGTCAAGGGCGCAGCCAAGAGAGGAATTGATCCCTGGCTTAATAGCCCTTGGATCTGATCAAGGAACGTCCAGGTGGGCCGAGCTAGAGGCTGCTGCTATCCAGGTGTACTTCAGATCACTCTCAGCTTTACCCTCCTCCTCCTCCTCCTCCTCCTCCTCCTCCTCCTCCTCCTCCTCCTCCTCCTCCTCCTCCTCCTCCTCCTCCTCCTCCTCTTCCCCTCCTCCTCCTCCTCCTCGACTGCCTCACCTGTGCTTACCTGATCTCTCAGCCATCGACTCGCTTTAAACGTAACTTCCGACATCAAAGTTCCAGTTGACACCTGGCTTCGATTTTTTTCAGAATATTTGGAGAGAAGTTTTCGTTATGTTTCTTTTTAGTTTAATTTGTTTCGTGTTTCATGATTTATGTGAGTTTTTAGTTGAGTGTGGTCACGTTTGATCTGTCTTTTGTAAATGCTTGCTTAGTGTAAAATTAATTAATTGATATTTTATATAATGTTTTGTACAGATTTATGTTTTATGTTTTTTGTATGCATTTGTATTCGTGTATGTATGTATGTATATATATATATATATATATATATATATATATGCATATGTATGCATTTATATGTGCATACATATATGCATATATGTATGCACATATAAAGGCATATATATGCATATATATACATATATACATACATACATATACATGAATACAAATGCATACACAAAACTTAAAACATAAATCTGTATAAAACATTATATATATGCATATACATACATACATACATACATACATACATACATACATACATACATACATACATACATACATACATACATACATACATACATACGCAGCATTAACCGCTCAGAAGCGAATCAACACCAACCAATTACTGAATCGCATACACGTGTCAGGCACAGATATCCATATCCGCCGCTGATCAGTATTAATTAATTGACATAATAGATTATATATTGCGCCCCTGATTAACTGTGATAAGCACGCACGCCGCGGCTTATTAGAAATCATACACAAATGGATTTGTCATTGTAGTTTGCGTGTGTGAGAGTTATTTGTCGATAAATTAACGTAAGAAAAATTAGACGTATCATTGTTTGTCTGATCGATTTATTCAGATTTTCGATTCTTAATTCTCCGTTGGTTTGTAATATGCTATTTAGGACGCTGAAGTTGACTGGTATTTTATCTTTTTTTTATATTTTTATTTTTCATTCTTGAATTTCGTCTTCCTTCGCAAAAGGTTGATTGAGTATTAAGTTTTTTTTAATAAACTTTCAATTTGTTTAATTTGAACATCTAATTTTTTTTTACATTAACGTACTGAGAATAAATACTTTTTAATTTTCTGAAAAGAAAAACTATTGTGCCGGCTTTGTCTGTCCGTCCGCACTTTATTCTGTCCGCACTTTTTCTGTCCGCCCTCAGATCTTAAAACTTAATGAGGCTAGAGGACTGCAAATTGGTATGGTGATCATCCATCCTCCAGCCATCAAACATACCAAATTGCAGCCCTCTAGTCTCAATAGTTTTTATCATATTTAAGGTTAAATTTTAGCCACAATCGTGCTTCTGGCAACGATATAAGCCAGGCCACCATTGGGTCCGGGTTAAAGATTCATGGGCCGCGGCTTGTACAGCATTATACCGAGACCACCGAAAGATAGATCTATTTTCGGTGGCCTCTATTATACGATATACAGAAAACTCGATTGCACCGAAGAAACCTCGGCGCATTTTTTACTTGTTTATTTTCGTTCTTGATTCATGAATTTTTCCTTCCCTCACAAAATTTTTTTTTCTAGAATATTAAACTGTATTTTCGATAATCTTACAATTCATTCAATTTGCATATCTAATTTTCTTCGGATTAATTCATTCAAATTGAATCAATTATATTTTACACCATCTGACGAAAAAATTATCCTGATAATTTTGACGATTAATTTATCCAGACTGAAGCCTGATATTTCATGCCCCATATTGTAGCACTTAATTATACAGATAATTTCGAATGGTTAATATATATGGCCTTTCATTTCAGCCTAATTAGCCGGAATTGGATGGACATTATTGACAATTGGCAATATCTGGGCTGGTATATATTTACATATGTTTTAAATCTGTTTGTACACATATGTATATATATACGTGTGTA
>JANJGK010000037.1:604147-606647 GCA_039081455.1 Macrobrachium rosenbergii
CGAAACAAAGACCTCTTTTTTTTTTTTTTTTTTGGTGAAGCAAGGGGGAAGCAAAAGAGAGAGAGAGAGAGAGAGAGAGAGAGAGAGAGAGAGAGAGAGAGAGAGAGAGAGAAAGGACCGTTTCCGAATGGAATATCAAAGACGGACAAACTTTCAATAGTTCGTCAGCAGCTCTGAATATGAAGTCTCTCACTCGGTCCATTATTGTCGTGACGTGGAGAGTTACGGGTTGGCTGTGCCGAACTCTTGCAGGGGGCCCAAAAATGAGGGGAATTGGTAGCGGGAGGGAATGAATGACTAGAGGTCGTTTGGTCAAGGATGTTTAATTGAAGTGTGTGGCTTTTTGATATGAACAGAGGGTCGTTTTACTTGTAACTTTGATGAATGACCGTAAGGCTTTGTCAGTGGTGGATGGAAGTTGTTATTTTAAACGTCACTTTATTTAGTGAGTGAGTCATCCAGTAATGATTGATTGACTGTCGTTTTGAAAGTGGTTTGATAGGACGAGTATTTCTTTTGCTATTCATTAGAGAATATATATATATATATATATATATATATATATATATATATATATATATATATATATATATATATATGTATATATATATATATATATATATATATATATATATATATATATTATACACATACATATATGTATACATATACATACACACATGTCAAGACAACCAAATTCTACAGACCAGTAACACAAATAACAAACAAACATTAAACTAGCTCATTTCAAACGCGAAAGTTTTTCTGACGAACTACGAGAAGTGGTAAAACTCCCTTGCAAGGACCACTCACGCATTATTTTTTAATCTGACTCATGTCGTAGTTGTTAGTTGACTGTCAAAAATCTCTGCTGCTCTCAAATCAACTTCTGGACCTGTCATGAAATGTCAAAAGATATTTCTTCAAATGTAGATTTATTTACCTTTGATGTATCTTCAAGTTTATGAAAAATATTGAATTGAAGTTCTTGTTCCATCGCCTTTTGATTTAGTAAAAATAATTGAATTAATGTCATTCGAAATGATTATAGAATGAAAAATGATGGAGTTCATTTTTTCCATTTCTCCTTTTAATTGGTGAAAAGATATTCAATTAATTTTATTCGAAATGATTTTGGTATGGAAATGAAAAATGAATGTAAATTGAATTTGGTGTTTCAAGAACAAAGGAGATGAATGGACGTTATCTTAAAAGATTCCAAAATGAGAATGACAAGAAATAAATGAGAAAATGTAATAAATATTCTTAAAAGAGGGAGATGATAATTAATATTTCAGTCTGTATAATTTAGCTCGAATATTAATCCCTGGAACCATGTGAAAAATAATGACAAAAATTGCTTTCAAAATCTGATAAGAGAATTCCTCACGAGATAATGAATAATTATTCATAAAAGAGGGAGGTGATGATAAATATTTCACCTTGTATAATCCCTGGATCCATGCAAAAAATAATTGTAAAAACTGGCTGAAAAATCTGACGAGAGAGAGAGAATTCCTCAAACATCCCGAAACTTCTGACGTGCGAATTAAAAGCTTGTCTGGAACGGACAAAACATTCAATTAGTTTTCATCTCCGGTAAAAAAAAGAAGAAGAAGAAGAAGGAGAAGAAGGGTACAAAGGGAATAGAATTTTAAAAAATAAATGGCATGGCTAAATAAAACGATCAGGAGTGACTGACAGCCGTTAATGAAAGCCAAATCTCTGTCGGGGAATGAAATTACCCCAGACCAAGGGAATAAATCCAATTCGTGGAATCGAGTGGCCATTTAGACGGAGCAATAAAAATTTCCTCTGTGAAAATAAAGCGACCACCACTGATACAGCGGAAATGTGAGAAAGGGGTTTGATGGGCCGAGCATTGAGAGGGGGACATCAAATATTTTGGGCCAGGGATGATATTCGACAGATAAATAGATTTTGAAGGATTATTTAATATTGGTATGGCTGGCTGTTTGGTAGGGAATGTTTGAGAGGGGAGAAATTCGAAGGGTTTAAATTTTCGTGTTTTCCTTTTGCCTTTGTTGTTGGGGATATGTATGTATGTATGTACACACACATATATATATTATATACATATATATATATATATATATATATATATATATATATATATATATATATATATATATATATTTATATATAATAGATTTATATACATATATTTATTTATATCTATACATATGTATGTATATATGTATATATATACATATATGCATGTTTATATGTGTGTGTATATATATACACACATATGTATATAAGTTGGGGTCGCAGCTTATGGTAAACAAATTGTAGGGCTTCATTAATCCAAAATAAAGTGATACATTTGCTTTTAAAGCAATGAACATTATTAAAGTAATTAACTGTGGTGCATTGCATAACATTTTGGCATATATAAAAATAGGAAGTTATATTTGCTGTCCTGGATAAACTTTGACAATGAAAAACATTGCATGGAAAAAATGTCTTTCTTTGAAAT
>JANJGK010000037.1:611647-621647 GCA_039081455.1 Macrobrachium rosenbergii
GAGAGAGAGAGAGAGAGAGAGAGATGGGAAATGAAGTAATTAACTCACGTATGCAAATTTCTGTTGCTTTCTGCAACGGGAAATTAAAGATGGGATCTCATTCCTTTTATTTATTTGATTTTATTTGATCGCGGAATAAAGGAAATAAAATTGTTTATTTTGTTTTATAACTGATATGAATCGTAACACCATGGCAAAGTTATTTTTCTTGAAATATCATTGTGGGAGAATTGTTGTAGTTTTAATTTAAAAAGTAATAGACTTATCTATTTACTTATACTTACACAAACATATATATACATATATAATATATATATATAAATATATATATATATATAATATATATATATTATATAATACATATACATATCTAGATACATACATACATACATACATACATACATACATACATACATACATACATACATACATACATACATACATACATACATACATATGTATATATATTTACATATATATGCATACATGTACACATTTAATATACATACATACATACATACACATCTCCATCCAGCAAATCATACACTTCTTGAAGTTAGCATTTCCAATTACGTATTCAATACGCATCAGTCCCTCTCTCTCGGAGACAATGGCTTTCTTTTACCTACCTTTTCTTTCAAGTTTCCCCAGGGGAGGGATAGAAGGAGGTAGGGAAAGGGAGGGAGGGAGGGGGAAGAGAGAAAGTTCGAAGAAAGTTCAATTTTCTCCTGCTCGAGGAAAGCAGACTTGGTGCGATATTAAAATTGTGAGACAGTGGACTCTCTCTCTCTCTCTCTCTCTCTCTCTCTCTCTCTCTCTCTCTCTCTCTCTCTCACTGCTTTTATCTAATTTATTGTTCCGTTAATGGAATTATTTTTTAATGGTGTGCCTAATTTACTCTTCAGCTTTTCCATTATTAGAGTGCTACGGTTATTTATTTAATAATTAATTAATTAATTTTTGATTTAATTATATAATTAATAAATTTCTATTTATTTATGTATTTATCATTTTATGTATTTACTTATATATATATATATATATATATATATATATATATATATATATATATATATATATATATATATATATATATATTGATTTATTTATATATTTACTTATTCCATTATTTATTTATTTAACCTTTTATTTATATATTTATGTATTTATTTATCTATCCGTTTTTGATTCTTGCGGTATTTTTAATGAGTACTATTCATGCATTCCATTACCTATGGAATATAAATTTTTGATTTATTCAGAAACACAAGAAATTAGTAAGTCAATGTCCTTATATACCAGAATGAAAAATAAGCAAAAAATCAAGAATAAATTAAACACTTTTATTTGTAATTTTTTTTTTTATTTTAGATGAGACTGAATAAATTAAAGAACTTTTTTCCAAGTTTTTTTTTTATTTCAGAAGAGGCAAGGTTTGGTAACCCAAACCTTTGATGTTGCCAACTTAGTGGGGCGTTGTTTATATTAGATGACGGATAATTAAACCTTAATTATACAGGAAAGGACATTTTAAATATTTACCTTAGCCACTGTGAAAAACATAGATAACTTCTGCAAGAGTGTGTATGGGCTGAATTAGTATGTGATGTTCAAGAATTGCCTAAATTTTATATACAACAACAACAACAACATCTACTACTACTATTACTACTACTACTACTACTACTAATAATAATAATAATAATAATTATAATAATAATTTTATTATTATTGTTGTTATTATTGGGCCACAATAGCTCTAAGAGTGTTATACCTGCAGTACAAAATGATTCACTTTTACATAATAATAATAATAATAATAATAATAATAATAATAATAATAATAATAATAATAATAATAATAATAATAATAATAAGTATTGAAATTATTATTATTAATATTATTGAGCTAATACAGCTCTACGTCTGTATAATAATAATAATAATAATAATAATAATAATAATAATAATAATAATAATAATAATAATAATAATAATAATAATTATTATTATTATTATTATTATTATTATTATTATTATTATTATTATTATTATTATTATTATTATTATTATTATTATTATTCACGAACCTAACCCAGTTCTACCCTGTAATCCCCACACTAAAATACTACGCACCTCCACATTCAGCTCACGCACTTTCATGTTGACTCTTAACCTTTTAAATATGTCTGCATCAAAAAAAGGGATTATTTTTCCTTTTTCTTTTGCAATTGCAGACGCAGGTGTTAGGCAGTGGCCCGCTTTATGAATACTGAACAGAAGAGCAGGCTCCGTCTTTGTCGATTCAGAATGTGTAGTTTTTTTTTTTTTTGTATTGAGTATGAGTCGCCCCATATGGGTTTTTGCCTTGTCTGTGGTTTGTGTATATATGTATGTATGCATGTATGTATGTATGTATATATATATATATATATATATATATATATATATATATATATATATATATATATATATATATATATATATATATATATATATATATCTTAATGGATGAGTGGATAAGTCGACTATCGTTCCTGTAGCAGGCAGAAAAATGCGATGGTTCGAATCCTGCTCACAGTAGGGAATATTTTCAAATCCAAAGGCAAAGTTAACTCGATATAAATTACTTTTGGTTCAATATTTGAAATCATAGTAAAGATACATGCTAAATTAATGATTTCACACACAAACAAGCACGCCCATACATATAAACATACATATATATATACATATATACATATATTTATATATATATACATAAAAAAGGTAAAAAAATCTTTTCCACATATTTCAATTCACGAAAGAGCAATAAACTGAAATATTTCCCCCTGAAAAATAAAAACAAATCACATTAAGTTCCATATCAGCCAAATGTTGTCATACCCCTATACGGTTCTTCCCCAATATTTATTTCTCCAGATCAATTACCACCCTACCCACTATTACCTGTCCGGCAGGTAATTACCGAGTGAATAGAGCGTAAAATGATAAATGATAGTATCGTAGATGACTGGCATTAATCAATGGATTCTCTGAACTATCGTCTTTAAAGCTTCTATAGTTCTCCACGAAAGGGCATTGATTCTCCTCAGCCCTCAATTGTGTAATAGCTACTCAGGAGGAAATTAATCCTGGTGCTTCAGTAATGGATCTTTTTTTTACTAGAAATTAATCCTAATGTTTCAGTAATGGGCAGTCTTAGTTTTCTGAAAGGAAAACTATCGCGCCGGCTTTCGTCTGTCTGTCCGTCCGTACTTTTTCTGTCCGCCCTCAGGTCTTTAAAACTACTGAAGCTAGAGGGCTGCAAATTGGTATGTTGATCACCCGCTTTCCTATCATCAGCATACCAAATTGCAGCCATCTAGCCTCAGTAGTTTTGATTTCATTTAACGTTAAATTTAACCATAATCGTGCGTCTGGCAACGATATGGGCTAGGCCACCACCAGACCGTGGTTAAAGTTTCATGGGCCGCGGCTCATACAGCATTATACCGAGACCACCGAAAGATAGATCTATTTTCGGTGGCCTTCATTATACGCTGTAGCGGCTGTACAGAAAACTCGATTGCGTCGAAGAAACTTAGGCGCATGTTTTACTTGTTTATTTTAATTTTACTGGAATCTGAAAATATTTAATTTTTTTTTTACTCATGAAGAAATTAAACCTGGTGTTTCAGTAATGACAAATTTTGGGTTAGTTTTACTAGGATTTCAACAAATTTCCACGATTTTATTGTTGGGGGGGGGGGAGGACTTTGGTTAATTTTTACAGTTTATGACCATATCGTAGTATATTAATAACTTTTGGAATGCGGTTGCTACCTCCGCACCCTTCTCCTCTCACCTCCATTGCTAACGAAAACTACAGACGCCTGGCTCTCAGTAATTCTTTTGTGGGGTGAAGTTGCTAGCCCTACGCCTCCCCACCCCAGCGTCCTGGCTGACTAAAACTATAGTGGAATTAACCAGGTATCTAATAATGATTTTGTAGGTCATATATTTGTGTGTGTGTCTGTGTTTGTAAACAAATTTTTTTCATGAAACTGGCCTAAGTCATATTCCCCGCCCCCCACCCCCATGGGATTAAACCCTGACGTACGATTTCGAATTATCGACAAAAATTCAATTTCCACGTTTCCTTTAGCACAGATATTAGGCATCAAGAAATGAAAAATGGCTGGGAGAGAAATTTGTGAATTTAATCACACTCTTGTAATGATAACGGCTAAAGTTCCCCGGTAAAATCTCCCCCCACCCCCGCCCCCTTCCCTCTCTGGTAATACCACCTCTGAAATATTGGATGGAATCTCGCGTTTTCCTTTGGTAAGTTTCACGGCTGCCAGATAAAAGTGACTAATTGAGTAATAAGCTCTTTGACGATCGTACTGAAGAATGGAAGTACCAATGGAATGGGCCAACTTTGAGAATAATTATATTTTAAGAGTTATTTGGTAATTTTGTGCATTTCGTGTAATTGTATGTATTTACTATTAAAATGATTCGTTACTGTAATGTCAGTTGAGAAATCGCTTGGAATATTTAATTCCTTCATATTTCTTTGTCTAATTAGAGCTTTTTGTGTGTGTGTGTGTGATCACGCCTTCGAAGATTTCGTGTGTTAATGATTTATAGATTTGTAGATTTTAGACATACATGCCAAACACTGGGGCAACTAAGGCCATTCAGCGCTGAAACGGAAATTGACAGCAAGAGTTTGAAAGGTGTAACAGGAGGAAAACCTCGCAGTTTCACTATGAATCAGTTGTTAGGAGAGGGTGGACAGTGAGATGGAAGAAAGAGAATATGAACGGAGGTACAGTAAAAGGAATTAAAGCAGTTGCAGCTGGGGGGGCGGGGGGGCGGGTGTTGCGGATTTCGTGTATTATAACAAGTAAACAAATATGTCCGATATACTTTATAGTGTATACCATCATTGAGCCGTCGGATATGCTGTAAAACTCTACGGTCTTTACCATCCATATTTCACTTACTACGTTGCTACGAATGTGGTTCAAACTATATTCTCGCGTTAAATTTGAAATTCCCTCACACAATTGCATGGATACCTCACGAAAACGTCAACGGAACGAAACAATACAGTAAAATATTCTTTGGGTCTTAACTTTAAAAGGATTCTTTTTCAATGCGAGTGAGCTAATACGAATCTGCAGAAAGAAAAATAAATATGAAAACAGTATATGAGTAAAAGCAGATTATTTCATTACAGAAGCAAAATTTATTCAGCATTGTGTCACCTGCACGCAATCTACAGCGATATTAATCAAGGAAATTGAGTTTTTCAATTAGGGGAAGACAGTGGGAAAGAACACAACGGTATATAACAGGGGTCACTGACCCCTACTGTGGTATTTTAGTTTGTAATAGACAATATCAATACATATCGAGCCTCCGTTGTGTGCTTTTCCAAAAATAGCAATAAATATTGTAATGTTCGTATTAGAAAAATGGCAATACCGGTTTGTATAAGCAGAGAGGGCTTTTTCTTCCTGTAACCTTTTATCAATAGTCTTTTGTAAGCAGGAGACTTTTATATTTCCCAAACATTGTCGGTCAATACAAAAGGAAATATGGATTTTTATATAATATCTCGTTGATCTGAGGACGTGAGTCCAGGTATGATTGATATGTGAGCCTTTTAAAATTAATAATTGAATCAGTTCTGTTTTAAAAGCAATTATACGCAAGTAAACTGAGTAAATAACTTACAATCCCCCAATACCTGTCGGTGGTTTCAAGCAAAAAAAATTTTTTTTTTTTAATTCTGTGTGAAAAGCAATTATACACACAGATAAACTAGTCCGATAGCTTATAATCTCCAATCCCTATCCGCGATTTCAAGCATATAGAGTATTTTTTTTTGTTCTGTTTGAAAAGCAATTATACACACAGATAAACGGCGTAGATAACTTATAATACCCAATACCTATTGGTGATATCAAGCAATAGAATTTGTATTTTTTAAACTTATAATTTGAGTAGATAATTTATAATCCCCAATCCATAGCAATAAAATCATTTTCTAAAATTCTATTTGAGTAGATAATTTACAATCCCCAATCCATATCAGTGATTTCAAGCAATAAAATAATTTTTTTTAATTCTATTTGAGTAGGTAATTTACAATCCCCAATCCATATCAGTGATTTCAAGCAATAAAATAATTTTTTAAAATTCTATTTGAGTAGATCATTTATAATCCCCAATCCACATCAGTGATTTCAAACAATAAAATAATTATTAAATAGTCTACTTGAATCCCTATCAACGATTTCAAGCAACGAAATAAATTTTTCATTGCTGTATATACCAATTGAATTAAACAAAATCCCAAATAACGGGAAAAACAAGTATACTCTTTTATGAGAGAGGTCTCACCTGCCATTTGGCATTCATAGAGGGTTCATTCACCGACACCTGTGTCAGCATCAGGTGACATATGACAGCGATTTAGGTCTGACCAGACGAGCAAATATTGGCCAGACATTCGGGGGGGATACACAAATAAAAGAAAAATTATCAATTTTTTGCGGGGTATATGTTTTATTTATTGAATTGTTTTGAGTCGGTTACTTGTTACTGATGATTATGCAAGAATTTGAGATTTTGATAATTTTATTTATACTAAATGATCATGGGTTCTTTAGAAGTTTTGTTATTATTATTATTATTATTATTATTATTATTATTATTATTATTATTATTATTTATAATAATAATAATAATAATAATAATAATAATAATAATAATAATAATAATTATTATTATTATTATTATTATTATTATTATTATTATTATTATTATTATTATTATTATTATTATACTGCTACTACTACTACTACTACTACTACTACTAATAATAATAATAATAATAATAATAATTATTATTATTATTATTGTTATTTTTATTATTATTAGTATAATAATAATAATAATAATAATAATAATAATAATAATTATTATTATTATTATTATTATAATAATGTATATGTACATATATTTATCTTTAAATATATGTGCATATACATAACTGTGGATTTGTTTGTCCAATAATAATAATAATAATAATAATAATAATAATAATAATAATAATAATAATAATAATAATAATAATAATAATAATAATAGCGTTATCAAGGACTCCCATCAGAGTGATTACTAAACTCAACTGATCGTCTACTATTTAAACGTGACAATCCAAATTTGGGCGAAACAGTTTCAGCGACTCCAGTGTTTTCGTTAGCGCCGTCATCGTATGTCGTTATCATCCGCGGACCGCCAAATTTGCAACACCCGAAACTCCTCGTGATTAAATTCCGTCCAGAATATCAATAGCCACGGGAGCTTCCGCTGCAGTTATATTGACTTAAAGGGAATGTCTAGTTATCAACTTCCTTTTTTCTGTCGATGCCGTGTACGCGTCAGTAGGCGGCTTTAAGTTACCGGTCTCTTATGTAATCTGTCAATAAAAATAAATTATTCTGTATGTGTAATATTTTAGGTGGTGAGGATACACGTCCATTCATAGCAATTACCGCTCAGGAAAATGTTGTACAAACGCGAGTCAGAATTATTCATAAAGTTATCATTTTTTTATATATATGATTTCGTGGGCTTTCGAAGCTGTGTATACGCTGTAAATAGTTAGTCTTTTCTGTAACTTGAAAATAATTATCATATATTTATAATATTTTAAGTAAGGAGAATACAGTTCCATTCATATTTTACAAACACAAGTCAAATATTCATAAAATTATCTTTTTATGCATTTGTGATTTCATGGGGTTTCGAAGATGTACACACGCCAGTAGTCGATTTTAAATCACGAGTCTTTTCTGTTATCAGAGAAAATCATTCTATATTTGTAATATTTTAGGTAAGGAGAACACACTTCCATTCATATTTCACAAACACGAGTCAATATTATTTATAACATTGTCATTTCATTCAGATGTGATTTCTTGGGCTTTTGATATGTATACACGTCAGTAGTCGATTTTAAATCCTCAATTTCTTATTTGATTTAAAAAAAATATTATATATCTGTAATAGTTTAGGTAGTGAGGATACACATGAATTCACAGTATCTACGTTCAAGAAAATATTTTACAAACACGAGTCAAGATCACTCATAAAATTATCATTTTATTCATGTGGTCTCGTGGGCTTACTTTCTAGGTTTTTATATTAATTGATGGTTTAAAAGACGGCAAATGCAGTGACATAGTATTGTACCATTAGGCTGGCAATGTCATATCACTTTAAATCTCTGCATTTTAAAGGAAAACCGGTAAGTACTTAGTACAATTTGATATCTATTCTCAACAATAGTTAAATTTTTCCCATTCATATTCTCTCTCTCTCTCTCTCTCTCTCTCTCTCTCTCTCTCTCTCTCTCTCTCTCTCTCTCTCTCTCTCTCTCTCTCTTTCTACGTGTGTGTGTGTGTATGTGTCAGAATAGGCATCGTTCTCTGATATATGCAACACCTGAATCATGTGTTATAGGTACGAAAAAGTAAAAAAAATAAATTAATGCCGTTGAGGAAAAAGCAAAAATACCTAATTCCCCCTTGTCACAATTTATCTTAATATTCCCCGAATATAATACCATCCAGATTACAGAATATCTATCAAGCGCATTCTCCCCTTACAATACGCAAACAAACAATCAATACATGCACAGAATAAGCAATGTAAATAAAAAAAAAGGAACGCAAACAATCCCCTCTCAGCTGAACAATGCACGGGAAAATCGCCGGATATCCGGAACGCGGATATTTCCACGGCGGCCAAGTTACAAAACTTGTTCCATGTAAATTTCATGAACCGCCTCCGCTGCTGCTGCTGCTGCTGCTACTCTGCCTTGCGTGATAATCAGTTTTACATAATTTACGTATTACGAAGCATTTGCCTCAAACTCGTGTTTGCAGAATACTAAAGAGATTGCAATTACGACCGAGATGAACAATGGCGTTTCGGAGGCGCCTGAAAGTTTTCCTGGGAGGGATTTTTTATGGCGGTAATCATTTCATATTTCCGTTCGGCTTCCGCCCAACTAGACGTGTTCCGATTCGGGAGAAAATGAGAGAGATGTATTGCGTTCAGAATCGTGGGATATTTATAGAGCGCCGATGACAGGGGCTTGATAACCTGTTTTACATAGCAGGATGAATTGAATTATCTTTGATGGGTAAATCTTATGATGCCGAAATATTCATGAAACGTAAATGACGAGGGCTTAATGATCTCTCCTCCTTAGTATGATGAACTGAATCATCTTTGAAACGTTAATTTTATGATAATGAAAGCTTTAGCAGATCAATAATGATGAAGTATTTATTAGGAAAATGATGGAAATATACCAAGCAGTGTAAAAAAAAAACCCCGTAAAATTACAAATGATTTGTTAGAAAAAAAAGTCAATGGTCATTTTATATATGGCAGCAGAGTAGATCACACTATATCGAGGTGGACTGATCCTCTTGTGAGAATGGGAGAGAGGAGGAGAATCTTAATAGGAATCAGATTGAAGAAAGTGTACTGAAAGGCTGTCAAAAGTTTTAGAAGGAAAGAGCACCAGCCACCAATATATATATATATATATATATATATATATATATATATATATATATATATATATGTATTATATATATATATATATATATATATATATATTAATGTATATATATACACATATATACATATATATGTATATATACATATGTATATATATTCATATATATATATGTATTTATATATATATATATATATATATATATATATATATATATATATATATATATATATATATATATATATATGGTATATATATATATATGGTATGTATATATATATATATATATATATATATATATATATATATATACAGTATATATATATATATATATATATATATATATATATATATATATATATATATATATATATACAGTATATATATATATATATATATATATAT
>JANJGK010000037.1:626647-631480 GCA_039081455.1 Macrobrachium rosenbergii
GAAGACAGAAAAAATGAATTATGAAGTTTAAATATATATGTTTTCAGAAATAATAAAAAAAAAAACAAAATGGCGACTAAACCTCACCCAAACCCCGGAGAATAAAAAAACTAAAAAACATAAAAAAAACTTTACCAATCAAATTTGCTTCCGTTAGGAAGACAGAAAAAAAAATTAAATTTAATCATATATGTTTTCAGAAATAATATAAAAATTAAAACACAGCGATGAAACATTACGCAAACACCCCGAGAATAAAAAACTAAATATATATATATATATATATATATATATATAATATATATATATATATATATATATATATATATATAATATATATATATGTATATGTTATATGTATATATATATATATATATATATATATATATATATATATATATATATATATATATATATATGTGTATATATATATAAAGCTTTTCAATTAAACTTGCTTCCGCGTGATAAACATTCCGATACGGGCAAACGCCGCGAGAGTTAACAGCGTTTCGCCGTTGCAATTTGAAAGCACGGCCATGCATAGCGAATGCGCTTGCAATGATGTGCAAGCGAGTGAGTTTATTCCTGCTCCGTTCAGATGTAAATCCCCTTCTTGAATGTCTGTCTGTCTGTCCCCAAGTGTGGGGAAGGGACGGGGAGGAGAAGGAGGGAGGAGGAGGAGGAGGAGGAGGAGGCGTTCGTTGCAAATGAAGAGAAGAGAATGAGGTCTGTTTCCAAACGCCCCGGGGGCCAGACACCGAGAGTTAAGATTCGATAGATGGGAGATGACGGGGTGTTTAGCTACTTCTCTCATTTGCGTTTTGATGTTTTTGTTAATTGCTTCTGTTATTTTCGGTTTTGATGTTTTTGTTAATTGCTTCAGTCGTTTTCGTTTTGATGTTTTAATTAGTTGCTTCTGTTATTTTTGTTTTGATGTTTTTGTTAATTGCTTCTGTTATTTTTTTTTTCAATGTTTACATTTTGATGTTTCTGAGGATAAGTTACGAATTACTGATTTGGAGTTCTTTTACTCGCGCCCTCGCTTACATGATATGTATCTATATCTATCTCTCTATGTATATATATGTACTTATATATACATGTATATATATATATATATATATATATATATATATATATATATATATATATATATACACATATAACATATATACATAAAAGTTTGTGTGTGGTGTGTGTATATGTATGTATGTGTGTATGATTGTAACGATACTTGAAGACAGATTTTTAGAAATCAACAGTTCAATTCGGTTTTCAAAGACAACCACTTAATAAAACCTGACAGGTCGACAAAATAATATCATTCTTCATCATCACATAATAATAATAATAATAATAATAATAATAATAATAATAATAATAATAATAATAATAATAATAATAATTAATAATAATAATAATAATAATGATAATAATAATAATAATAATAATAATAATAATAATAATAATAATAATAATTTCTTTCGCCACAACCCGTCCCAGACTAGTTACTCTCATATCCGACCCGAGAAGAGTTACCTTTTCTAGGAAGAAGGTTAATATTAACAGACATAAAAAATATAACCGGTCCCTAACCTACTTGTACGGTCATAAATGGACTTATGAATCTCTCTCTCTCTCTCTCTCTCTCTCTCTCTCTCTCTCTCTCTCTCTCTCTCTCTCTCTAGAAGTGTAATAAAACGTAATTTATATCTACATTTTTATTTGTTTTCTCTGTGTAATCATCATAACCTCTACATTTACACATGTCATTGACCAGCTTGCGACGAGGGTTTCTGTACCGACCCTCTCTTATATTACCGTCATTCTTGGCGTTATGGGTACACTAGTTAACTTTCAAATGTTTATTTAAGATTTATTTAACAACTTCATAAAAAGATACGAGGGAATATTGAGTGTTTTATTAAACAGAATTTCATAATATACTTTTTGTATTTGGTAGTTTTATTTGACAACGTTTAAATTTCGTAGTTGCATTCAAAGACAGATTGGCTTAGTTATATTTTGTTATTTAGCAACTCGATATAAATAAATAAGGGCAGATGGAATATTTTTAAAAATTTTATTACATTCTTTATTATTTTGAGAGCTTTGTTTGTCAACATTAAAATTTCATAATTGCATTCAAAGGTAGATTGGCTAAATTCTATTCTTTTTTACCATTTTTAATTAATTCCCAACTTGTCACAGTTTAATTTTTGACTTAGTCATCAGTTATTCAATTGCAAATCTCCACTGAAACTGATTACTTAGTGTTAAATCGCCAACATAATCCTGGGTTTAGGAGCCATCTCTTGTTTATAATTTTATATTTTGCTCTGAATTGGAGTGCTGGAATGTTCAGCTCATTTCCCTTCAGGGTCAAGGTAAATCTACGAGATTAACCATAATTAATTCTCTGTATTAATGTCTAATCTAGTTTGGAAGCGCCAGCGAATTAAGAGACAGTTTATCATAATTACATTTTTTTAAAGACAAATTTTATTATTCATTTGAAGGTCGAACCAAAAGTCTAAAAATTAGTTCTTCCTGGATTAACTCCTAATCTTTTTTTGACACTAAACAGATTAACCATAATTACACATTCCAGTGAAGAGATTCCATTCATAGCAATTTTGACACGTCGCTTACTGCACCATCAGAGTCAACTGAAAGTAAATAATAGAGAGATTATTTAAATGTATATGGGACGTAAACTCAATAGATGGACTAGTATGAATGATAGTGTTGAATATTCGTACAAAATGGGGAAGCTTAGGCACTGTAGGGGGACGAATGTGAATGATGATGTTCAATGTTCGTACGAAATGGGAAAGCTTGGGCAGTGCGAAATTTCCTTTTTTCCTGACGGCTTAAAATATGCATATGTTCATTCGGTGTTCAACGAATGACAAGTGGTGCGCTTTTAGCAGACGGAGCAACAGTAAGCTCTGTGCTTACATGCACACAACGCCGGCGCTCAATCTGGACGAATCGAAATGCACAGACGCCAATTCTAATGCAATGCTCCTTGTATTTTAATAATTTACTTACGGTTTTATCTCTTTATTTATTAATTTGTTAATTATTTTATTATTCTTTTAATCATTGATCTCATCTTTCTGTATTTCGTATTACTTTCTATTGCTTCTTGCTAATGAACACTGTATTCTTTGGAAGCTTGAATTTCAACTCAGTTGCCCCTGTGGTGGGCTTGCTTCATATGAATATGGATCATCTTCTGAATAATAATAATAATAACAATAATAATAATAATAATAATAATAATAATAATAATAATAATAATAATAATAATAATAATAATAATAATAATAATAATAATAATAATCTTTTCTTTCTCTATTTCCCATTACCTGCTGTTACTTATTTCTAATGAACACCATCATATTCTTTGGAAACTTGAATTTCAAGTCAATGGCCCTTGTTGTGGGCTTGTTCCACATGAATAGGGATCATCTTCTAAATAATAATAATAATAATAATAATAATAATAATAATAATAATAATAATAATAATAATAATAATAATAATATTCCTTAACATGTGAGAGGTCATTCAGTCCCAGAAGCGAGGCATCAACTGCAAGAAATAGATTGATTTAGTCCATTTATCCAGCAAACGCTTGAAGGCAACTTTCAGCTTGCAGCGAAAGAGCTTGCTGAAGACGGAATGGAATGCAATCTCCTCTTTCATGGCAGTTCAAGCAAAGAGGGGGAGGGGAGGGGTAGTGAAATGGCCCACCCACGTTCGCTTTTGGGTGATTTGCATGTTGTCCACTTTGACACCCCCCCCTCCCCTCTACCCACCCGACGCCAGATTCCCTTGCTGACAAACGCCGGCGCGACCTGGCACGAAAATCGCATTGAAAATCTGATCTAGGTGTCGGCGGGGCAGCCGACCGTCAAGTCGAGCGTGAAAGCCGACCGTTTAACCCGACTGTTTAACCCGACCGTGGAAGGCGTGAGCATGATTATACATGTGTCTACTGAACCTTGTTGTGCATGACCTCAAGTTAGAGCTCGAGAAGTATTCGCGAGAGATCGTGATTCTAAGGTCTGGGAAATTTTGTCAGTAAGGGTTTGGGTATGCTGAGAAATTTGTAGGCGAGAATTTTGAAGTTTATGCATGTATATATATATATATTTATATGTGTGTGTAGACACACACACATATATATATATATATATATATATATATATATATATATATATATATATATATATATATATTTATATATGTGTGCGTAGACATATACTCGTATATATATATATATATATATATATATATATATATATATATATATATATATATATATATATATATATATATATATATCTATATATATATATATATATATATATATATATATATATATCTATATATATATATATATATATATATATATATATATATATATATTATAATACATGTATATATATATATATATATATATATATATATATATATATATATATTATAATACATGTATATATACATAGATATATTTATATATATGCATATATGTTTGTGTGTATGTGTTTATTTATAAGCACGTGTGTGTATAAAAGTCCCCTCAATTTTTCCACATATATATGTATATACAGTATATATGTGTGTGAGTGTACGTGTGTGTTGTGTGTGTGTAAGCACGTATGTATATATGCCCTTATCATCCCTTCCCCATCTCGTCTGAAATTCGCGAAAATGTTCATGCCTGCTGGCTCTTTCTCTCTCTCGCAGAGCTCGCAATTGACAGATGAGTGAGCACCCATCGCCATGATTGTGTCAACAGCATTTCGAGACTGGCCCTCT
>JANJGK010000037.1:631580-664708 GCA_039081455.1 Macrobrachium rosenbergii
AGAGAGAGAGAGAGAGAGAGAGAGAGCACAACTTTAACAGCCCAAAGATTATCTGAGATGCGAGCCACCCCTGAGGGATTTGAAGTACTCGGGAACTTCGTGATAGCCTACATTATTTATCAGCTACATTTTGCGCTTACGTTTCTCCGCCCCCCCCCCCCCCCCCCCCCCCACCACTCCCCTCTTTTGTTTTTTCTTTCTTCTTTCTTTCCTTACTTTCTTTTCTTTTTTTCTACCGTTTTATTTTCATGTTGTTTCGCGGCTTACTTTTTTGAGGGGTAACTGTGGGCTTATCTCAAATTGATTACAAAGATTTGTACCTGTTTAAATCGGTGGTACAGATTTGTTTTATAAATACTTCCAGGGGTATCCTCCTACAATATTATGGAATATTTATTTATAACTACTGTATTTAGCCAACATCATTAATCAGATTGGCTTCATAAATACTTTCAGGTTTCCCTCTCAGAATATTATGGAATATTTATTTATAACTATTTAGCAAACATCATTATTCAGATTGGTTTTCTAAATACTTTCAGGTTTTCCTCTCGGAATATTATAGAATATTTATTTGTAACTATTTAGCAAACATCATTAATCAGATTGGTTTTGTAAATAGTCTGGTTTTCCTCTCAGAATATTGTAGAAATATTTATTTGTAACTATTTAATAAATATCGCGGACCAAAATTGCCTTTATTTATCAATATTTTATTGAGTAACTTCAGTGTCAATGATAGGAAATCCCTTTCTCTGAACTTTAAAGTTTTTCTTTTCATTAAGTGTCCAAAGAATAAATGCACATTAGGGTTATTATGAAACTGCTGTGACTTACAACTGGCCTTGGAGTCCTGTGCTAGCGGCACTGGGGTAGAGTGAAAGTACACAGCTCGGCTACCCAGTGGGTATCCAAAACCAAGAACACTGTTGGGTCTGCCCTGCTCGTTCAGCTTGGTGCATTATTCCATATTCCAATTATCTTATTTCCTTTTTTTTTACATTTATGCTGTTCTTTTCATCTATTCCTATTACCGTATAAGCCTCACAACTGATTATTTCATTAGAATTTATAAAAAAAACTAATCCTACAATTTTTTTTTCAAATTTTAGTCTAGATTATCAGTAAATAAAATACTTATTCCAGCGCCCGATATTACCGTAATCGTCGCGACTTCGACTGCTCATAAACAGAACAATCAATCAGCCTCACAAGAAATCTGTGATGCAGAACCAAAAAAAAAAAAGAAGATTGCCTGCACCGAATGGCTGAACAATCCCGAAGGATTTTTTTTTGCTGAGATCCCAAAACACCACTTTTGGTTCCGGAGGACAAAGCAATTTCCTCCTTCCCCTTTTGCGCGAGGACAAAGTAGCTTCGGATTATCATTGTCCTTTGCTTCTTTTTTTTTTTATTTTTATTTTTATTTTTTTTTAGGATTTCGAAACTTCGACGAAATTGCTCTGAAATTTACGAGAGACTTTTGGATTTTTTTAGGGGGGGGGGACGGCATTTCGTCTCAAGATAAATTCTCAATTCACGGAGCGTTCACTTTGCTTGATTAATTTGGAAGCTGTTTGCTTAAGAGAAAGAAAAAAACAAGTAAAAAATGCGCCGAAGTTTCTTCGCGCGATCGAGTTGTCCGTACAGGACGCTACGGCGTATAATCAAGGTCACCGAAATAGGTCTATCTTTCGGTGGTCTAGGTATAATGCTGTATGAGCCGATGCCATGAAACTTTAACCACGGCCTGGTGGTGGCCTATCCTATAGCATTGCTAGAAATACGATTATGGATAATTTAACCTTAAATAAAATAAAAACTACTGATGCTAGAGGGCTGCAGTTTGGTATGATTGATGATTGGAGGGTGGATGATCAACGTACCAATTTTACAGCCCTCTAGCCTCAGTAGTTTTTAAGATACGAGGGCGGACAGAAAAATTTGCTGACAGAAAAAAAGTGCGGACGGACAGACAAAGCCGGCACAATAGTTTTCTTTTACAGAAAAGTAAAAAAAAAAAATTATTATTTCGGTTTTGTCTTTTAAAACTGTGTTGGATCAAAACTCGTATAAGAAAAAGGTTTTCCCGAAATGGTCGCTGATTAATGAAGACCGTGCAGGCTTGGTTCTTTTTCTTGAGTAATTAAAAGCTCAAGGTATTTTTTGACATGTTTTTATACGCAAACATTTATTTTTTTTAATTTTTCAGATACAGAGTCAAATCCTCTTTCATTTACCTATTGTAAGACTTCGCTTTAATCTCAGGTATAATTTTTTCTCTTCGTTTTGAGGAATCATTTTTTTTACCCAATTGTTTTCTTTCCTCAATTACTATAATTTTTTCATTTGTTCTTAAGGCATTTTTCTCTCACTGTTATCGTTTTGGCTTAAATAAATTTATCCATATCATGCGAGGAAGGACATTCCCCTCTCTCTCTCTCTGTCTCTCTCTTTAACGTCCCATCTCATAACACATCGGGCAAAGATGTACAGATTCACATAAATATTTTCCTTCTAAAAAATTAAGCTGCGGAAAATTTTAAATACAAAAAAAAGACATAAATATCATTCTTAGCGCCCAGATAATTTCACTCATATATTATGATGTAATCCTGTAGCAATCCATCCGGGTGCAAAGCTAATCCTTCTTCGTGAAAGGTAATCTCTATCTGAATAAGTGACGACAAAGCAAATTTGAGCCCATGAAAATTGAGCGACGCACATGTGTCTAAAAGTGGTCTGTCGTATATCACACCGAGGACTGAATAATTCATACGACAGTCGGGTAAATTGCCAGATGACTATCATTACACTGGTCCAAGTTAATGGCTCTCTGCCCCCCAAGGATATAAAACATGAGTTTGGGTCTCAAAATACCTTCGAGTTTAAAAAGCCTGTTATTTTCTTCTCTCTCTCTCTCTCTCTCTCTCTCTCTCTCTCTCTCTCTCTCTCTCTTCTTTGTTAGAAGTATATATATGAATACACACACACATACATACATACATATATATATATATATATATATATATATATATATATATATATATATATATATATATATATATATATATATATATATAAGTATAAAGGGAGAGAGAGAGAGAGAGAGAGAGAGAGAGAGAGAGAGGAGAGAGAGAGAGAGAGAGAGAGAGAGAGAGAGAGACACTAATAATCATAGTATTATGACCACATTATAAATAGGTCTCTCAATATTTCCACACATTTGTGTCCTGATCATTTTCCAAGACTCACATTTAAGGTTCAATAATCAAAATGTAAATCCTTCTGTTGGCCTTTTCGGAAGTATTTTGCTCGGTAAAATGTTTACTTTTACCACAAAATATTGTAAAATGTTTACAATACTTTATGGGAAAACTTTAAGCCTGAATAGATTCTGCTAAATTCCTAAGAATTACTTTAAAAACTCAGATTTTACAACAATGGCGATATCTGCTTTGGTTACTAAAGTTACCAATAGATGTCACTACAGTCCTAACGTGTCTCTACTGAAGCTGACTTTGCGTTGCTCGAGATTCCTTGGATTTTTGTCGGCTAAACGGATCGTCGGCTTCTCAGTTTTTCGTCGACTCCCGTTGCAAGTGGAGCTTGCCGATTGGATTCTGTGAATATAAGAACTAAGGGGTAAGAAAGTCAAGTCTTTCCTAAATCACTAACATGGTGGCTTTGTTTGAACATCACTGAAAAGAATGGATTCTGTTGCAGATGGTCACTTTTGTGCTTATTTCGTGGCCTAGTTATTGTGGTTCTGGTTTGAGACTGAACAGGTTGATCAGAGAAGTGGAGTGTTGTGGAACACTGGTGTTAGTTGGTTTGTGAAATGTTTTGTATATATGAGGAGACTGAGGGCCTAAAGACCCATTTAAACATTAACAGTTATGAAGGAACTGTAGGAAATTAACAGTTCTGACTTAAGAGTTTTGGAAAAAGTTCTTCTTAGATTTTTGGAAAAACTTTTCCGAGTGCGTGCTGAAAGTTTCAAATTACTGGGAGCCATTGCAATTTTGCTGCAAAAGGGACTGTGTACAATTGCATGTACAAGGACAGTGAGGTTTCCAGTGCACAGGTATAAATCTTGCTTAGCTGATGATTGCCTAAGCTTTTGTATCTAGCCCAGTTTAGCGTTTGTTGCCTGATCTTAATCCTGGATAGCTTAGTTTTTATTTCATTTTGTTTGAATTAATTTCCTCGCATACAAGTTTTGGCCGTAAAAAAGAATAAATAACTTAGGTTTGCTGTTTACAGTGATATTTAGCACTTATCTAGGGAAAGGTTAGAGGGCTCCCTAGATTAGGTTAGGTTAGGTTGAAGTGTTGTTTAGGATGTATCCTTGTCAATGCGTCGTTCTTAGCAGTATGGGTAGGTATCAAAATTTGTTGCAGTCAAATTTTGTCAGTGAACGTCAGACATTAGATGTGTATACGTATAATTTGCTACTAAATATGGGGCCATGTGTAAAACCCTGTTGTTATAGTCTACAAGTGGTTACCCATATCTCTGTAATTATCGTATTTGTGATGGAAGAGGAATAAAAGACAAGTTGTTCACACTGACAGAAGATGAAACTACAGAAACAATAATGTAAGTATGCACTATATAAAAAATGTACCACCTAATGTACTAACTTTGCCTAATTTTACCTGGCCTGACACAGGCTTATATTGTGTAATATCCCCTTGCATAGCCCAAACTTGCATTGTCCAACTTAACCCTTTCCTAGCTTAGGTTAGCAAGGTTAGCATACTTAAAATTTAATTTAACCAGCCCAAGCTTGCATCGCCCAACTTAACCGTGACTAGCCTAAGCTTGTGTAATTCAGTGTAACATTTTTCTAGTGTACAGTTGCATCTCCTAACTTACCCTTGCATAGCCTAACCTTGCATTGCCAAAATGGCCTACCCTATGCTTAAATTGCACAATTTTACCTTGCCTAACCTTGGCTTACTGTACAGAGCTTTCCTGTGTATGGCTTAATCTAGCATTTCGCAGCTTAGCGCTCCCTTCTATACATAGCCAATCCTAACTTTATATTGCTTAAGTTTTTCTGCCCCACCCTTATGTAGCCCAACATTACCTCCTGGCTAGCAATACTGAGCCTTGCAATTGAAGTTACATGCCTTAAGTTTGTTGCCTAGCCCAACATTTAGTGGCACAACTTAATGCTGTCTAGCCTAAGTGTACATTGCATAACTACTCATAACCTTGCCTAACCTAACTTATATGCCCAGTAGTACCTTGTCTAACTTAACAATAGGATATTCTTTCTAGCCAGACCCTATTTTTGCCAATGTGTTACTTTTAAAACAAAAATGATTGTGTATATGTTAAATATTTAAGCAAATAGTGATGTCTTTATATCAAACTATTGGGAATTATGTAGTTAGGTTACATCGCTATTGGTAGAAGGGATAAACAGTGAGTTTTTAATTTTTTATTTCATGTCGCCATGTGCTGGAGAATACTTGGTCTATAGTTATCCAAAACTCTTTCTTCAGACCAGAATTACTTTCATGAAACTGGTAGGTGGTGCAGTTTTATAGATAATATGCCTACGTATTCGTGGTTCTAATTCGATGGATTGGTTTTAATTCAGTGTGGAGCATTAGGTGATATCTTCAGAAATTTAAGAGAAAATTGCTTTGTTTGCAATAGCTTACAAATCATGGTGTATATGGTCTGTGTCCAGAGTGCTTAAAGGACTTAATCTCCTCTGAATCTTGGACTTGAGACACTTGAGTCATAAAATGTGTGGAAGTACAACCTAGGAAAATATTGTAAGGATTGGTAACAGTGAATCAGCAAAAAAAATCTATTGATTCACTGATGTATGGTCTACACAATTGCTCTTATATATGCTAGTGGACATATTAACTGGGTATCAAGTTTGTCTTGAGAACTTGAAGGACAAATGTCATCTTAAATGATGTATGAATTTCTGTACCTTTTTAAGTCTTGATATTTTTTATTGATATTGATGCATCTTTTACTGGCCACACAATCTATTGTTAGGCTTTGGTATTGAATAATTTTTGGTAAAACTTTACTTAAGTTGTGTGGTCTGATTCCCGCCAGCCGTTGACCAGGACAGGTTCCTCATACATATAGGTATAACCTTTCCTATTATGCCAGGTCCTGAGCTAACTAGATCTTACCTACCTAACCTAACTTAGGGCGATGTGCCCTGACCTGACAAGGGGACGGCTTTGCCCCCGCTGGACAACCCCCCCCCCTCAAAAAAAAAAAGGCGACTGGCGGGAATCAGGCCGTGCTACTAAAGTTAAGTTTTACCAAATTTTCAACGCAATTCCGGTTTAAGTTGGCTGCTGAAATAATTAAACATTAACCAAGTGAACAGGGATAATAGAGTACGCTTTGTGTATCTGATGTTTTGTGCTAGACCCTTTTATGAAGGTAGGGTTTTGTTATTAATTTACCTAAAAACTGTCAGTCACAAATTTACATAAAAAATTATAAGTTTTCCATTAGTTTCTTAGTTACTTACCGGCAAGTTTATTAATAATGGGGCGTTGCACTCGAGAAGAGTTTGTTGATAATTTTTTATTTTTTAGATTACTCAACGTGATTTAGCTATTGTTATTAAGCATCCTCTGCTGAAGCACTGGGAAGGAAATAAAGGTGACAAAATTAGATGCTTTAGATATGAATCCTGTGCATAAAATAATTTGGAACTGTGAACGTTACCTATAAGAATAGGATCACTGAAGGGTTGTTAAGCCCAAGAGCTTTTGCACACTACCACCAAGCCGTTGCAGTAAGGTGCATTCAGCTGCCAGCTGACTTATTTAGATGAGTTTTTTCTGAAGTTCGCCTTGAAATAAAATCTTGTGTTAACTTTTCATAGTCATTGGAGAAACTAAAGTTTTTGTAGGTTTTGAAAAACTGTCATTTTATACAGCATAGCAAAGTATTTTATATATTCTGCAAAGTTGTTGGTCTCTTAGCGAGTTTCACTTCATAAACGCTGAGAAGTTGGTGAACACTGGAAAATAAAACTAAATGAAATTGTCTCAATAGAAACTTGTATTATTTTTATTGGATTGTAAATATTGCACAGAATCATGGCATACATTATAAGAATTTTAATTGGACTTGCCAGTAAAGCTAAAAGAACGAGAATGTATTTTTTTTAATAAAAGTTTGAGTTCACAAATTATTAGATCAATAACTTTTACTAAAACGAATGTTACCCTGCAGTGTTTTCCTGTTATTGGAACAAAGATTCCACCCTTGATTGTTTGCATAAGAGAGATTTGAACAAAGCAACTTTAATTTACTAGTATTGCTATTAGCCGTGTCAAGTTGATACATTTGCAAATATGGTAATAAGGTTTTTCCTTTTCAGATTGGAGAGGACAACACATCATGAGTCCATATAGCAACCAAAATCCCAAAGGAAATATATGGGAATGGACACTCAAAAGGGTGAAAGTATGGAGCAAGTACCTGGAAATCTGCCAGTTTGCAGAAATGCAACCCGCAAAGGATTAAAGTAGGAACAAGCTCACAGAAATATCAGTTGCTCTGCTGTGCTGATGATGCTTTCAGGATGCTGTGAAGCATAGAATTTAGGCCAAAGGCCAAGCACTGGGACCTATGAGGTCATTCAGCACCGAAAGGGAAATTGAGAATAGAAAGGCTTGAAAGGTGCAACAGGAGGAAAACATCGCAGTTGCACTACGAAACAAGTGTTAGGAGAGGGTGGATAGCAAGATGGAACAGAGGGAATATGAACGGTGGTAGAGTAAAAGGAATGAAAGAAATTGCCGCTAGGGGGCCGAATAGTACCTCAAGTAATGCCTACAGTGCACCGCGTGAGGTGCACTGACGGTATTTCCTCCTTACGGGGACCCAAAAGGAAGGAGCAACTGGTGAGGGCTGGTACTTGAAATGCGAGGACTGAAGGGAAATGACACCACGAACTCAACTCTACAAGGAGATTGGGGAAACTCGTGTAATGCTGCTATATTAATGGTAAATATCTTCACATCATAATTCTGATATAAATAAATGTTAGTTCGTAATGTTTATGAAATATTATGAAATACTGGTAAACGTAAAGATCGTGATCATGATGGATTTAAATAGTGTAAATATGCAATGATAGATAGATCTGTGGACTACATAAGCTTAATTTGAATTTTCATAAATGCCAAAACATTCAAAATTTTAATGTATACTAATTGTCAAAACATTTCGACTGTTTTGATGTACACTTAATGGGGAAACTTTAAATCATTCAAAGTAACACAGATCTGTTTTTCCAGGTGAAGAGGAAGGATCCGTGCTATCATTTGTGCTAACTACTTAGCGAGTCAAGAGATCTTGTAGCCGAGAGGTTCAAAGAGTAGTATAATGTGCTCTTGAATTTTTTTAGCGCCCTTACTGAGCTTTCTTACTAAAAAGTTGTCTGCAAAACTGAATGTAATTCCATCGGTTTATAACTAAGGTAAAATATTTTCCTTGGCATCGTAAATAAAACTTACTTGTGTAGTATTGTATTCATGTGGACAACCATTAGAAGTAATTTAAATTTCTTTTTTTTTTATTGCTGTTGTAAGTTTTGCAGTTGTATTGATTTTTATTTTCAAACAACGAACTGACATTGGATCTCACAACATTTTGAATACATATGGTTGTTTTTAAGTATTTACTAATAGTACGAATCCATCCAGTATCAGATCTCTTAATTTATTTATTTTAAATAGGAGAGAGAGAGAGAGAGAGAGAGAGAGAGAGAGAGAGAGAGAGAGAGATACACACATATGTGAGACTAATATTCATAGAATTATGACCACATGGTAGATAGGTCTCACAGTGTTTCCATACATTAAGTAAAGGCATCAGAGTTAATAGGTCCTTTTGAACTTTAGTTTTTGGGGGGTGTGCACTGTACCTCCACTACATTTTGAGTGACAGGTAGCAGCCTTTTTATGATAGATTCTCTTGAACTATAGTCTTGGAAGATGTGTCCTTTCTTGCCTCCATGTTTTGACTGACAGGCCGCAGGATTTTGTTTTCCCACATGAAGAGACAAATCTTGCCTGTTGTTCGTTTAAATGGTCGTGTTTTTTAGGGGACGTTTTTGTGTTTTAGAGCTTTTTCCAGGTCACTGAGGTTAAACTTGGAGGCTTCAGTTACCGTCTGAATTTATAGAACTTGAAGTTGGTTGTTGCTTGGTAAGTGTAGGAGGCAATTTGACAGCTGAATGGCGGGATCAGTGTGAAATGTTAACGCCATAGAATTTGACAGCCGAGTGACACATTCATTCAAAACCTAAGCTCAGACTAGACTTTAGTTGACCTCTGATATTTTGCCACGGGTCAGTGGATGTATCTTTTCTTTAAAGTGTCCTTTCTCTTCCATTCTCGGCCTTTTCTAAATGTGTTTTACTTGGTCACTGTTCCGTTGAGTGTTTAAAGACCTTCCGTTCAGCCTTTTTATTCAGCCTTTTCAGGCCCTTTTTGTTCGTCATTTTCAGGCCCCTTTGTTCACCATTTTCAGGCCTTTTCGTTCAGCCTTTTCAGATCTTTAGTTCATCCCTTTTTTCAGTCTTTTCAGACTTTTGTTCAGTCTTTTCAGACTTTCGTTCAGTCTTTTCAGACTTATGTTCAGTCTTTAGTTCAGTCTTTTCAGACTTGTCGTTTTTTAGCATTTTCAGACTTGTCGTTTTTTAGCATTTTCAGACTTTCCGTTCAGCCTTTTCAGACATTTCGTTCCGACTTTTTGGACCTTTCGTTCAAACTTTAAAGTAGTTTATGGTAAAGATTATAAATGCTGTATTTATTCTGTAAATGGCTGTGACAAACTATTGTGCAAAAATCCTAGATAAAGTCGTCTGTCAACTTAGCTTCCAGAACAGGAATAACCTTTAGGCTTTTTCATTCTTACCGGCTGGCTATTCTCATTCATATCTTCAGAAGCTGCTCTTGGGAAAGATGTGTTTTCCAAACCTGTTTTATGGCTTCGCAATTACTATTGCAGAATAATGTTGTACAGATTTGTAGAATAATGCTATATAGATTTTCTTTTGAATAATGCTATATAGATTTTTTTTTCATTCTTACTGGCTATTCTCTGTAAATATCTTCAGAAGACTTCTGCTCTTGCAAAAGGCGCATTTTTCCAAGCCTATTTTATGGCTTCGTAATTACGATTGCAGAATAATGCTATATCTAGATTTTCATTGATCCCTACTGGAACCGAATTAAGTGAAACGTCTGGAACTAATGTTTCGTTATGGGATCTATAATTAGTATAGTGTATACTAATTTGTGTATATTGAATTGTGTACCAGTGTATACCACCACTCAAAAATTACATGAAAACCGTGTGGCGTAAGATTTTTTCATAAAAGGTCTTGTGGCCAAAGACTTTTAAAAATGTAGGAAACATCCACTATACGCTGTACTTAGTGGTTTCTCGTTTCTCGCATGAAAAATTCAGCTCGTTTCACGTATGAATTTTTCATACAAGTATTTTTAAAGTTTAAAGTATTTACCAAAATATTTTGTCAACAAACCATTCTTTTTCTTATTTTGTCGCCCAATTTCATTGGTTATTTCGTTCAGCCACAAATTTCGTACACATGCCTGCATGTCTCATTTGTAGTGAAAGTCATTCATTGGTAATTCTGTTCAACCATTAATTTTTAAAATTAATTTGAATGTTTTTACACTAATTTCTATATCCTTTGCAGGACAATGCAAGAAAACGGCAAGGCTTGTTGGAGCGAAGGAAACGCTAGGGCTTTATAGGAGCGAGTGAAGTAGAAGTAGACGAGAGAGCGCTTTCTACAACTGAAGGTTTCAGCATCTCCAGTAGTCACTGAAGATTAATTGCTACATCGTCTTGTTCTAATCGAGGGGAAACGATTAGGGCGATTTCATGAGCTTCTGAAGTGACAGACATGGAAGATATAAGCTCCCGCATGAAGCAAAGGGCCTCTAATTCCTCTAAAATATCTTGGTTGGGATGTAGACGAAGTTTTTACGTTAGGTTTCCTTAAAACTAGGATAACATCCCATTTATAAAGCAAAAATGCTTTTACAATGGGGAAGTTTGTTTTGGAAACTTAATGTAGCAACTTCGTCTACAGAAAAAAATCCCTTTCCACTTTCCCAGCCAAGACAAGACATTTTAGAGGAAGCAAACTCCTCTGTTTTTATGAGGGTTTAGAGGAAAAAGGCCCTTCCTTGAGGGAAGAGTATCAAGAATGTACTTTAAACGAATCATGATACACTGTATCAACATTAAATACTAGGGAAGTGAAGAAATATATTTTAAATGGAAACATTTATTTCTCATTATATCACTCCTTAAACATGTAACAAAACTTTACGATTTTTAAAAACCGTAATTTCGGTTGTTCTTGCACTGCTTGTCTCTAATATATCCCCACTTAGCTTTCTTGAAAAACTACAGTCATATACAATTCTTGCAATGTTCACCTCTGAAAATCTCACTCGGCTTCCTTGAACTGCAGTCATTTCCAATTCTTGCACTGTTCGCTCCCTTGAAGAGCTGCAGTCAAGAGACTGGTACCAATTATGCCTCTTACACTGATGCCTCTGAAAAATCCCACTTGGAAGCCAATTCCAATTCTTGCACTGTTCACCTCTGGAAAATTCCACTTCGCTTCCTTGAAGAAACTGCAGCCCAGAGTCAATACCAATTCTTGAAATGTTGCCTCTGAAAACTCCCGCTTCGCTCCCTTGAACTGCAGTCAATATTCTTGCACTGCCTTAAAAACTGCAGTGAATACGCTCTTGAAATGCCCAGTGGTCACACCTCTCAATAGCTTGTTTAAATTCTTCACACAATCGAAGACAGAAAAAACCCTGGAAAGAAAAAAGCACACATAGTAACCTCCAAAACTTCTTGATAAAACCTCCAAAACTTCATAGAAAAAATTAGTAACCTTCAAAACTATCTGCACGAGTATAGGACCTTAAAATTTCATATACTGCAGCCATATTACGTTTAACATGAAAAGTTATTTTAGTAAAATTAGCCTAAGAAAATATTAAACGATGGCTAATACATTCAAAGTGTGTCAAACCTATGATACTGTAATTATAAAACACCTGAGAACTTCAGCGAGATAAAACTTGCAAATGAATACTTTACGTTATCTATAAAATTCCTATAAAGTACCTGAGAACTTCAGAGATAAAACTTGCAAATGAATACTTTATCTATAAAATTCCTATAAAGTACCTGAGAACTTCAGAGATAAAACTTGCAAATGAATACTTTATCTATAAAATTCCTATAAAGTACCTGAGAACTTCAGAGAGATACAACTTTCAAAGGAGAAGTATTCATCATAAATAGACTGACTTCAGTAAAGCAACTGTTCATCAATGAAGCTTACGAAAATTCATATTTACAGTTTCACCACTCAAGGATTACCACAAAATACAGTAGGAATGTATCTCTATCTCTAGCATAAAAACAGTTTTCAGTGTTTTAAATCATCAACTAACCCTGGAAAACAAATACTAAATTTGAAAGCTAAATTTTTCATACAGCAACCTGTGAATTTATCTTTTTATCTTCAATATTGAAAGCTATCAACTAACCCTAGAAAAAAAAAATTTGAAAGCTATAGAATTTATCTTACGCAACATCATGCTCACCTTTCTTTGGGCTCCAATTCTGATTCATTCATGTATCCTTTATCTTCAGATTCTTGTATATGTATAAGTATCATCGCGCAGGATGGAAGCACGGAGTTTCTAATGGCGTTTTCCTTACATTGTTGTACGAAGTCTTATTTCTTGTATTCTTTGAAAACACACAAGGCTGAGATATCAGAAACACCCAGCTGCAAGGGTAGGAAAAATTATTACAACTATAACTCTCCTACACAAATATATATGATTAAGGGTTATATATGCTATAACCAGAACTAATTTATACAAGCATATCTCCACACAAAAAACTCGATTGCATGTTTTAAACACATCAAGGTACTTTACTGTTTGGCTGAAAGACGTGTGCTATATGATAACGTGTTTGAAGTAAAACTACATTCCCAAGATTTATTACCCACATCAAGATGCTATACTGATTGATTGAACAACCCGTGTTTTATGCAAACCTGTTTCAAGAAAAACTGCATTCCCAAAGATTAACTACACAACCAAAAATTTAACTTTATGCACTTTATACCATTCAATGCACTGTAATCTATTAATATGCAAATTCTAAATTCCACCACTATATGAGAATGTCCACACCGTACCCCTCTGTTGTAGCTAAGCTAACTTTCACAAGATTTTATCCAAGAGAAGATAAAATAGTATTTGAGAAGATACCTAATCATTTCCCGGTTTATTAATAATCAAATTGAAACTAATAACTCCAATTACAAAAATTAAAAATCAAAGGCTTTCGCGTGGTCGCAGTAACAAGCAGCACTTGAAAACATATTAGTTTGAATTAAGAGATTTAACTTACAAAAAAACCTAAGGTCATTATCTGGGCATGTCAAGTAGCTCTAAAAGAAAAATTCAAAGAAAATCCATTGCTGTAAAAAAAACAAGCTCTACCATAACCTTAGTTCAGCTTTCAAAAGCCCAAACACTTCAATATAACGTCAAATTACTAGTTCAAATGACACTTTGAAATCAACGAACATAAAACTCCCGGGATCATGGAATAAAAGTGCTATACAGTTTATGACACCAGTAGGAAGCCATGAGATATCCTGTTCACTGTAGAAGCACTGTAGAAGCCTTATAAAAAGCTAAGTATTCCGATACAGAAGGAAATCGCCTTTTTGGTTAATCACTGACCTCTTACTGCCTGCTTTTTTATAAGTGAAAAAATATCTCTGGAGACGCATTAGCCTTTCCTATCTACGAAATGTAAAGTCACATACTAGCTATCAAGATAAAGCACAGCAAACTGAAAACTTTTAAGTTAAAATCTTTACAAAATATGATCCCAAATAGCTCGGGAAAACTTCATTACAATTGGACAGAATCAAACGCAGTATATCTCACCTTACATTATAGGCATTCCACACGCCAGTTTTCATTCGTGAATATCAGTCAGGAGATTCAAATACTGCTGCTTCAGATACTTCAACTTAAGTTACAATTACATGTTCAGTCTTCGCACCGTCAGTATGATGGCCTGAAAAAATTTATCCAGATAACCTGAGAGGAACCCTGACTGACAAAATTAGAACACGAGAATGGTTCTCGAAACCTCAAGTGTGTTACATTATAGGCACAATCATTTCAACCATTACAAATAAACCACCCTTGCTAAATATGTCAGTAATATTTGTACCTCATCATCACCCTAATAAATTTTGAACTAGAAAGTTTCAAATTGAAAACAATCATAACCAGAGTACTAAACTGGAAAATGAAAATGGTTGACTAAAGACAAAAACTTCCAACGTTCATTAAATTAATATTAATATCAAGCTTACCACATTCATTCGCCTAATATTAGGTAGCCACATTTATCAACTTATATTTACAATGAAAATTAGATGGTGAAATCACACCACCCACTATTGACCTGGTGGAACACGCAACCCAAGGTGATGCTTAAATGATTTGTAAATTTGCTGTGTAACAAAGGACTGGTATGTTCGGACATATACTTACCGCAGTCGTGGCTTTCCTTGAAACCTACACAATGATCCCATTATGCCTTTTAGACCTCTCAGAAGTTTCGAACCCAGAAAACTTTTTTTCTGGTTGAGCACCGCACGTTGTTGTACCTTCCGTTGGTGTGGGGGGGGGGGGGTTAGTGCCGTCAGCCTGTAGGCATTGCTTAAGGTTCTTTGCAGCGTGCCTTCGGCCCCTAGCTGCAACCCCATTCGTTCTTGTTACTGTACCTCCTTTCATATTCTCTTCCTTCCATCTTACTTTCCACCCTCTCCTAACAATTGATTCATAGAGAAACTTCGAGGGTTTCCTCCCGTTACACCTTTCAAACCTTTTACTGTCAATTTCCGTTTCAGCGCTGAATGACCTCATTGGCTCCAGTGCTTGGCCTTTGGCCTAAATTCTATATTCAATTCGACGTGGTTGTACCAAGCGAATCATCATCCTCTTGAAAACAGATTTCCATAAAATTTGATAGTCCTCGTATCGGGAGTCTTCAAATAAGTCCTTCCTTGTAGCCTGAAGTATCCTAAACGTTTCCTTCCGGCATCCTGAGGAAAAAAAAAGTTTTAGTCCCACAATTTCCAAAGTCAGTCTTACTCACAGTTACAGTTTTAAGCCCTTTTCAATTAGATCTTAAACTATACAGAGTACATTTTAATACTGTATCACCCAAGTTTTTATAAATATAAAAAAACCATGCAAACTTATCCCTGTAAATCTGCATACTGCACAACATTTACATTTACAAGACTAACACCTTTTGCTTTCATATGCCACCCTCTTTCACAAGCTCCAGAATTCAACATCCTATCTAGAAATTAACGTACAAGTCACAAAAACATCTACTAATTTCCCTTTGAATACGTTGGCCCTGTTGTTAGAAATACCATTACGTTTTACTGCCTTGCCTTGTGTTTACATGGGCTGGATAATTTTTCACTGTCCCATAAACTTTTACAAAACCCTTCCTCCCTCTTTAGAATTTTACTACACAACCACTAACACCAGTTTCTACCCCCCACTAAAGCCGAGTACATTTTACTGTTCCATTAGTTCTCCATTTAACTTGAGTATCAAAACAACTTAAAAGCCTGTCTAATAACCCTTGCAGCCTCACAAATCCCATAGTTTTAAGTCATCCATTAACATTAAGTAGACTGGGAATATTTTCAGGTTCTCCGCATACTTAGCATGCCAGTCTTCTCACTTCGAACCACTTTGAAAAGGTTTCACTTAACTTGATAAAATACAAAATCTTGAACCCTTATTTTGATTTTGCCTGGGCTGATTTCAGCTCGCTCTTAACTGGCCGAAACAGTCCCCTGACTTCATTTAGGCTTTTGCAATTATTTGTTTTGAAACTTCTTCACCTTTTGTAGCAATGTTAGTTCCCTATAATAATGTTCTATCCCTACTTTACCTTTCATCTGTATGTGCTTTCATCTAGGAAGTCCCCAGATATATTTACATAAAGGCTTATGATTTAACGTCTGTGGCTCAAACCAGGCAAGCTCAACATTGAAAGTAATTCCAATGCTTTAGCAAGAAGAGGGAGTGTCAGATTCTCGGTTCTGTCCGCAATTTACTTCAATTGTGCCTATATATTACGTTACTAATTTCATTACACTTCACGACGATTACTAGCCACAATAGTGCAAGATTTCGTGCAAGCAAAAAAAAAAAAAAAATTTTTTTTCCTTGTAACTTCGTCATTTCAACACAAACGCTTGAACTCAAAGTACCACCACGTAAATATAGTCTCCTGACATTTATCTCCACGAGCAAAACATCCCTAGATTCAGTATGGTTACCCATACCTTAACAGGTTTATTTAGGCACCAAGTCTGTAGCCTTAAAGGAAACTAGGAGACCTTACTTCATACGTTCTCTTTCTTCCTTCTTACTCTCCACCCTCTCCTAAAAATTGATTCATAGTGCAACTGCTTTGAGGTTTTCCTCCTGTTACGCCTTTCAAACCTTTGACTGTCAATTTCCGTTTCAGCGGAGAATGACCTCATAGGTCCCAGTGCTTAACCTTTGGCGTAAATTCTACATTCACTTCAATTCCCTCATACATTCGTGAAACTCGTTGTATATAATTTCGAGACAAACGCAAAAAGTGCATTGAAATCCAAAACCACTACAAACCTTCCTGATATTTTACCCAGACATTTTAACCACGAGTTCTAAATGCAAATGAAAATCATTAATCTATCAAAATTAAAGTAAAAACACTCCACAGATCTATGCTCACACCGCATCGCGAACTCAGTTATTGAAAACTTCGGTGAACTAAGGGTAATTATGATGGCACTAAACATTTCAACAGTTGCAGATTGAAGACTTCAGTTAAATTAAAGCTAGTGGCCCCGGCACTTCATATTTCAAGTGTTGCGGCACGTCGCGGTCGTATTAAAAAGACAAGTCACTGTACGCAAAGGTGTTATTGGAAAACTCCACTACCACCAGCTTTATGGGTCCCGGGATTTATCATCCCTCTCGCCAATAATTTCGCTTAAAATTACACATCAGTGTCTTCAAAGACCTTACTTACGAGTGCAAATGTCGACTTGGTTATTGCAAAGTATTCCTCTCAGACGTTCACCAAATAACAGCATTTCTTGAAGTGTACAACGACATGGCACTTTTCACTTAAATCTTTTTATTGCACTGGTGCAGTTGCACTAGAAAAAAAACATCCTAATCCTAATAAATAGAATAAACTCTTCCTTCTAACCTTAGAGAATGCGATCCTTTGCCTCCAGACACAAAAACATATCAACAAACTGGAAAAACAGAGCACTTCATTCCCTGCAAACTAACTAAAGAATTCCCATGGCCACCACCCCCGTGCCTGAAAAACCTCTCAACCAATCACGTGCGTCCATGACATTTTCTCTGGAGAAAACGCCTCCTGATTGGCTGAGAAACAGCCAAGGACCCTCCAGGAAAACCTATAGGATTTTCAGTATTGGTGACATCTGTTGGTAAGCAGAATCAGGAAAATGAATGGAATGCATAACTAATGAAAAGGGATAAGAAGGAAATTAACGTTAAGAAAAAGCAAGCATTGTCTTAATTATCTTAAGGCTAAGAAAAGTGAAATAAGAAAAAAAATATTGTCTTACTTTCGAGATTTAAATTTCTATGGATGAATTCAATCCGGCAGATTTAGAGCGACATATAAAATAATAATAATAATAATAATAATAATAATAATAATAATAATAATAATAATAATAATAATAATAATAATAATAATAATAATAATCTGACTGATAAGTCAGGTGACCTGACCAACTCATAATAATGCAATTAGGATGGACACCGTCTTGTGTTCACGTTCCATTACAAATTATGCCAGTATAATTGGAGTTTAATGAAAAAAAAAAGATTCTGAATTTTCGAATAATTCCATTTTCTCTAGGGGAAAGGTTATAATTGCCCTTTATTTATCTTATCAAAGTTAAGGTACAGAAACACAATAGAACGTTTCATATGACTAAAATTTAATATAAGTACATAAACACCTGTTATCAAGAACCCTCTTAGCAACAGAAGTTACAAGCATGTAATACAGAACTTACAATTTCCGTTCAGTGCCTGAAAATAGTGGGATTTTGGGAGTAATGACGCCAGTGAGCGCCGCCTTTCCTTTCAGTGGAATTTGTTTTATTTTATGAATAAAAATTGCAATTTTGTCATTAAGATATCTTTGGAAGCATCTACAATGAATATTCTCTATCATGTAAAAATGCAATCTTGTGGAATTTCCTCACAATTTCTTGAAATTGTGGAGAAATAGATTATCTGCTCGTTTGCCTTAGGGACCCCTCAAATTGTGAAGAAATAGAAAACTCAGCTCTCATGCCTCCGGGACTATTAACGCCATCTATTGGCAACTGGATACAAACTCATGTTTTGTAATAAAGTAACTGGCAACTTTTGAGAGGTATCTAGCAACTATTTACGGAGGCAACTAGCAAGAAAAAACTATAATATTTTACCTTTATATATGGGAAATTAAATAAAAAAAAATTTTATTTTGGAAAGAAAAAGAATATTTTTTAAAACATATATATGATGAAAAATATGACTAAATATGGTTAGTCTAAGCAAAAATAAAACTGATAGGAATCCAGATAAGCCAGTTCTGGTATTACATGAAAAGGCGGGGTCTCTTCTGGAAAAGGAATGAGAAATGCCAAGTACAACACAAGCGAACAGCAGCATTGAAACGGATTATAATAAATAATTCAGTAGCCTCAAGCTAAAATTATTGGACTATAAATAAACCATAAGCTCCATGAATACCATAATCGTATTTGAAATGTTAATTTTAACATAATTACTCAGTATTCCAGTACCCTACAGTTGGCTATCCTGTCATGCAGAAACCGCCTAGTTCAAAATAAAATGATTCTTGAGTAATCATCTGTATTTTATTTTAATACAAGATTTATTGATTTTGCCCTGATTCCTCACTACTCCTATAAGAAACAGTTGACCATCCTATTCCGCAGAAACCATCAAGTTCAAAATACTTGGGTTCATAAAGAAATCTTCGTATTTTTGCGAGAGATTCAAGAAGATTCAATATTACGATTAAATACTCCAGGTCCTTCATTCTAGCTAGATTGGGTCACACGTTGTATGTATCATGCAAATCGTCCACATGACCGGTTTCACAAATCCTTCCTGTAAGCTACAGTTGGTTACCCTGCCAAATTCAAAATACCTGGATTCGTAAAGACATCCTCTTATTAAAAAAAAAAAAAACAATATTTATGTTACAATGAAATATGCCTAGGATTCTTAGAGAAATCCTAGTTTTTGTTTCAAGAGTCACAAAGGACACAATGTTAAAATGAAGTACTGTATACATAGGATTCTAAGAAAAATCCTAGTTTTTTTTTTAAAGATTCATGGAGGACACAATGTTACAACGAAGCATACCTAGGATTCTTAGAGAAATCCTAGTTTTTTAAAAGATTCGTGTAGGACACAGTGTTACAATTAAGTGTACCTAGGATTCTTAGAGAAATCCTAGTTTTTTAAAAGATTCGTGTAGGACACAGTGTTACAATTAAGTGTACCTAGGATTCTTAGAGAAATCCTAGTTTTTTTAAGAGTCATGAAAGACGCAATGTTACAATGAAGTATACCTAGGATTCTTAGAGAAATCCTAGTTTTTTTAAGAGTCATGAAAGACGCAATGTTACAATGAAGTGTACCTAGGATTCTTAGAGAAATCCTAGTTTTTTTAAGAGTCATGAAAGACGCAATGTTACAATGAAGTATACCTAGGATTCTTAGAGAAATCCTAGTTTTTTTAAGAGCCATGAAAGACACAATGTTACTATGAAGTATACCTAGAATTCTTTGAGAAATCATAGTTTTTTTTTTTTAAGATTCATACAGGACACACTGTTACAATGAAATACACAAGGTCCTTAATTCTACCTGGACTGGATTACCCGTTATTCGTATCATGGAACCCGTCCACATGACCTGTATCATGTATCCTGTTTAATGAGAAAGGGGACATAAAGGCCACTGGCTGTTTTGCAGAGCGAAATCCGCTGAACATTAATGGATGAGAACAGCCCTTTTATGACTGAACGAAGTGGGGTCCCGTTGTGTATCGCCGATTAATCTCTAGAAATGTTTAAAGTGAGCTTTTTTTTTACGTTTATGGCTTGGAGAGAGAGAGAGAGAGAGAGAGAGAGAGAGAGAGAGAGAGAGAGAGAGAGAGAGAGAGAGAGAGAGTTTAATTACCGAGAGGACAGTAGTTTCATAGCTCTAGCCCATGAGTTTTTAGAAGTATGTATTGTAAATTCTGCAGAGAGAGAGAGAGAGAGAGAGAGAGAGAGAGAGAGAGAGAGAGAGAGAGAGAGAGAGAGAGAGAGAGAGAGAATTTACCTACTAATAGGACAGTGGTTCCAGGGACCATTCCCTCGACCTTTTGGAATAATGTCTTTTAAATTCTGCAAATTAGAGAGAGAGAGAGAGAGAGAGAGAGAGAGAGAGAGAGAGAGAGAGAGAGAGAGAGAGAGAGAGAGAGAGAGAGAGAGAGAGACAGAGAGCTTTTTAATAATGAATAGGACAGCAGTACCTGAGATCGTCTCCTTGACATTTCAGAATTGTCTTGTAAATTCTGCAGATTATACTGGAGAGAGAGAGAGAGAGAGAGAGAGAGAGAGAGAGAGAGAGAGAGAGAGAGAGAGAGAGAATTATTCACGTCCAGCGTTTAGCCTAGGGAGTTCATATTCATTTCCTCTCTTTATTACGTAATATCTTTAGAGCCTTGCACTTTATCTCATTTTCTGAATCCATTCATCTTCACTGCCTTAAACTCCGAATGGCTTGGTAGTGCTTTGGCGCGTGGCTTTATGGCCCAAATTTTATGATTCAGTCTTTCATTCGTAAGAGGCAAGAGTCAGAATTACTACACAAGTAGATATAATAATTTGAAAATATATGTGCATAAAACAGTAATGTGACAAATAGGTTTAATGCGTCATTCTGGCAGTGGAATATTGGGATATATAAATGAAACGAAATAGGTCTAAAGCATCACTCTGTCAACAGAATATTAGGATATATAAATGCGACAAGAAAAGGCTTATAAAGTGAAAATTGTCGTCAGTATGATCCGTTATCTTATAGATGGAAGCCAAAGCCAATGATAATCTAATTTCGTCTGATTTTACCTTGAAATTTATCAGTTTTTAAAGCGTTGCTTGCTATCTAGTCCTCAAAACAGTTTTTTAAATACACGAAAACTATTGGCTCGAAAATATAAAATTATAAAACCATTTCAAATATTATCACACCAACTCTAGATCTTCCATAATTTCTCGAAATGAAATCGTACAACAGATTGCAGTGGGAATTCCTAATGCCATCTAGTGGTGAAAATAAATATTTTCTGTAAAAAGAGAGTAACTGGCAACTATTAAAAGGTTACTGGCAACTCATTTAGAAGCAGTAACTTGGAAGAAAAAACTATTATTTTTACATTTTACTCTGTTTTAATAAATGTTATGACTTCAAAAACATATATTTAAATCTCAAATTAATCAAAATCTTTATTAAAACGGGCTAAAACTAATGTTTTTCTAGCTAGAATTAGGACAACTAGAAAGAATTTTGATGACTAAATTCTGGTACAACATGAAATGGCGACGACTCGTCCGGAAGAGGAACCAGAACTACCAACCTTACATGAATAATTAAGATTTTTTAAAAATAGACATATCGAGAAATATATCGCCACTGAAATATAATACATTGATTTATAGGCAAAGTCGACTTTAATAATTCCAAGATTTACTGATTTGCTGCATATGTCAATATTTGTGTGAATTATTTTGCATATTTATGTCATTGTTGGCCATCTTGTTGAACAGCAAGCCACAAATTTAAATCAATCCCTAGTCGATAAACAAATAATCACCTTCTTGATTGTTTATTTGACATAAAGTTACGATGATAAAACGAAGGTCTTTACGCGTAGCGTTTGCTGAGTTATCTTGCATTTATGGTTATTTTTTCGTATCATGTATCCTAATTACGTTTTTCATGCGAAGTATCCCGTTCACGTGACTCGTATCATGTATCCCGCTTTATAAAACACGACCCTTCATTATTTTATGGGGCCCGATTCAGGAAAGCCGTTGTAGGTTCTTCGTCATTAAGAAACAAAATCTTACTTTAGGATGGGGTCATTTAAAAATGTATCACGGAAGGTCATGGGTATCTGAGCTGTTAGCAAAATTAGGTTTATGTAAAAAAAAAAAAATTAATACTAAAATATTGGCCATCTATACCAACACATAATATACCTTCTAAGTATAAGTGGAAAGACCAAAATATATTAATATCTGAAAGTGAAAAGGTGTATAAGTTTGATATGAGAAAGACATTTGATCCTGTGTAGAGATGAAAATCCAGTAAATTGCTTCAAAAAAGAATTCAAACGGCAGCTAAATACTATAATTATACACTCACAAACACACATGAGCAAAAAATGTGATTTTATGCAAAAATTTAAACAAAACATTTCAAAAGAGGAATTCAAACGATAGCTAAATATAATTATACACTGACAATCACGTATGTTCCAAAGCACTAAAGAATTTCCTCAAAGAATCTTCTTCTTCTTGCAGTCGTGGGCGGGACGTCTACGCACATGAATACAAACTCACCGACCGTCATTTTTTTTCCACGAAACCGCGTAGGTTATTTTCAAAACCCATCACTCTAGCATAGATTTTATGTAGCCGAGTGTGCTGAATAAAAAAATTAGTGCCTCTGCTAAATTCCTCAGATAAAAGGCAGCGAGGAATTAACACAATTTCCTCCGTCGCACGTCTCTGGGTTCAAACTTCTTCACTGCAGACTTTCAGGAATTTGTAAAGGAATTTTACTTCATATCTTCTCTCTCTCTCTCTCTCTCTCTCTCTCTCTCTCTCTCTCTCTCTCTCTCTCTCTCTCTCTCTCTTTTTCCTTCACGGTGTTGAAGGCTGTTGTGGTTTGTGGTGGAATTTCAGCAAGCACGCGTGCATGGAGAGCTGTTCTCTGTTCGTGTTTTGTTGCTTTAGTTTTGGGTATTCTTGTGCTTTGAGATTGTGTGTGTGTGTGTATATATATATACATGTATATATGTGTGTATATATATACATATATATATACATATATATGTATATATATCTATACATATATTATTACACGTGGATTCATTTTATAGCATTCATATGTATTTTAGAATGATGATTCTTGTACCTTTTTACTTTCGGAAAAGATAAAAATCTCAATTTTCAGACAAAACATTCCCAAACATACCATTTTCCAATGACTCCAAACTATTCCCCAACAATTATCGTCTCTTCTTTCCCATCTCCACATTTAACAAACAATTTCCCTCTGAAATGAGTGAACAAATACGCCCACATTTCCCACAACTGTTGTTCAAACGCCATCTGAACGGACTGCATTGGAAAGGTAAGAGAGAAGACTCTCTGTCTTTCAGTGATCTGAAATATAATGATGTCACCCCATTATGGCTCGGTCTACTTTGCAGAATTAGATATTCCCAAACCAGACGCCCCGGTGGGACGATAAACGGAATATGGTTATTCGGAGGAACTTCGTGGAACCTGTGGGATTTTTGTGGGAATGTTCAGTCCAATAGGAAGTTAAGAGGTTTGTAATAGAAATAACAATTGACAATCTATGTTTGCGATTTCTGTTTGGTGAATAGAATGCTTTTTTATTTTTGCGGGAAAGCTTAAGATAGTTCAAGCTCTCTCCTTCCCCCTTCCCTCGCCTCTCTCTCTCTCTCTCTCTCTCTCTCTCTCTCTCTCTCTCTCTTTCTCTCTCTCATTTTATATATATATATATATATATATATATATATATATATATATATATATATATATATATATATATATATATATATATAGTGGGCTTACTTATTTTGAGTTAAAGTGTGTGTGTGTGTTTAATTAGACATCGTGCCTATTTTTTCAAAGGCGGCTGCGTTTTGGTTTTGTTTAGAGATTTACTCACACCCTACCTAGAAAGTTTTTATTTTCAAAATTAAATTCTGTAACCAAAAATAAAAAAAACAAAAACAAATATAAACAACTTTTAAAAAAACCAAGAGGTCTCATCGCTTATTTTTCGCCCTGAATATTGAAACAAAAATGAAGACAAAACACTCAAATACGCATTAAATTCTGTAACAAATAACACAAATAAAAAAACTTTAAAAAACAATTAAACGTTCTCGTCACATAATGTGTTGCTATTTTCTCGCCCTGAATACTGAAACAGAAATAAAAAAAACACTCTAATAGGCATTAAATTCTGTAACAAACACCATAAACAAATAAAAAAACTTTCAAAAACAACCACGCGCTCTTATCGCATAACGTGTTGCTATTTTCCCATCCTGAATATAAAAAAAAAAATGAAAAAAAAAGCACTCTAATAGGCTTAGATCCAATGATCCGTTCTTCCCCCGGAAAAAAAAAACAATGCAATCGATGAATTCTCTTATCATCGCTACGAAGCTTAAAAAAAAAAAAAGTAAATGGGATATTTCCTTTCACTCACGGATGGTCAATTACGAATCGAATACACGCAACGTGGAATGAGAGAGAGAGAGAGAGAGAGAGAGAGAGAGAGAGAGAGAGAGAGAGAGAGAGAGAGAGAGAGAGAGAGAGAGATGGGCCAAAAAAATTTAGATGGAAAAATTTGGAAGGTAAAAAAAAAAAACGCATCACGAGCGTTAATGAGGTCTGGACGCGCAAAGCTTTTCTTTTGTTTTCAAACAAAATGCCCAGGGGACTGCCAAAATGGGTCATTGTATCCTCGTTAGTGTATGGAAGAGTTTTGAGATATATTTTTTTCCTGAGAGAATATTTTAGGATGATTTTTTTTATGTTATTCCAGAGAGTTATTTTATGATAATTAAAAAAAATTCAGAATTATTTTGGGATAAATTTTTGTATTTTTTCATGGAATATATTTTAGGATAATTTAAAAGAAATTTTTTCACAGAATATATTCTAGGATAATTTTTTGAACTTTGTTCACAATATATTTTTGGATAATTTTTTTTTAGTTTTCAGAAAATATTTTAGGATAATTTTTTGAATTTTGTTCACAATATATTTTAAGATAATTTTTTTTAGTTTTTCGTAGAAAATATTTTAGGATAATTGTTTGAAATTTTTTCACAGAATATATATTTTAGGATAATTCTATTTATTTTTTCATAAAATATATTTCAAGAGGATTCTTAAAATTTTTATTCAGAATATATTTTAAGATAATTTTTTTAGCTTTGCTTTTTAAGAATGTATTTTAGAATAATCTTAAAATTTCTCTTCAGGAAGTTGTTTTGGGATAATTTCCTTTGATTTTATTTAATAGTATATATTAGGACAATTTCAAAGACGCACTCTTTCGCAAATGTAATATCATCTATCGTAGATAATAAAACAACTTTTCTCACTGGAAGAAATTCAGGAGAATAAAAATGAATTATTAATTAATAATTTAACTTCTTGAGGGACGACAAGATTCGCAAATTAATAACCATGAAGGAAATCGCTTTTATAAATGAATTATTAATGACATGCTTTTTCACATTTACGTAAAAGAGTTGAGTAATTATACATTTATGTCGATGTAAAGGAAAAATCATGAATCATAGAAGGTCTTTTGAGTTGAAAAATTAATTGTGTTTGCATGCATGTGCTTTTGATTATATATGTATATGTATATATATAAATATATATATACATATATATATATATATATATATATATATACATATATATATATATATATATATATATATATATATATATATATATATATATATATATATATATATATATACACATATATATATATATATATATATATATATATATATATATATATATATATATATATATATATATATATATATATATATATATATATATATATACATATATACACAATCGAATTAGCAGGCGCCCCTTTGATCACAAAGAACCCCCTTCAATTCATTATCCGGAGGCCACCAGGCTGAGGATTTCTTCAGCCCCTAAAAATCCTCCAACTTCTCGGTCAACTCTGGATAGGAGTCAACAGCAGGAGTCCCTTGTCTGCCTCTCTCCTTAAATAGGATCTAAGGAAAAGTTAGGAGAGGTCCTTCTGCCTAAAAGGGGTGAGAGTTAGTTGATGTTTCTTCGGCAGCTTGAAGGAGGTGAGGAGGAGGGAAATGGGAGGAGGAGAGAGGTTAGAGGAAGAAGAAGAAGAAGAAGAAGAAGAAGAAGAAGAAGAAGAAGAAGAAGAAGAAGAAGAAGAAGAAGAAGAAGAACAAGAAAGAAGTGAACCAAAGAAAGGAAGATTAAAATCTAGGAAACATAAGACATGAGAAAGTTCGAAAAAAATGAGAGGTAAGAAGAAGAAGAAGAAGAAGAAGAAAAGGAGGAATAAGAACAATTACGGAAGTGCAACAAAGAGAAGAGGATTAAAACCTATGAAAAAGACTACATAAGAAAGTTCGTTGAAGAAAACACAAGAAAAACAAATAAAAAAATTTCTAATTATATTTCAATTTCGATTTGAACCAACGAAGAGACTCCACTAAAGTTTAGATATTATTAGGATCTAATTGAGTGCCCGAAATCCTACTGCCTCTGTGCCTCGAGGAGGTGCTTCGTGGGGCATTGTGAGAATCCTTCGAAAAGAGAAGGATATGAACAGTATCCTAACTAATGAAATACTTTCACACAGGTATAATATGACGTCAGTTGAATTATGAACTTAATATTTTCGAAACAGATGTGGAATAAATCATTCATTTGCAACCCTCTCGCTTCAGTAGTTTTTATTCTATTTAAGGTTAAAGTTAGCCATAATCGTGCGTCTGGCAACGATATAGGCCAGGCCACCACCGGGCCGTGGTTAAAGTTTCACGGGCCGCGGCCCATACAGCATTATACCGAGACCACCGAAAGATAGATCTGTTTTCGGTGGCCTTGATTATACGACGTACAGAAAACTCGATTGCATCTTTTACCTGTTTAAAATAGACATTGCTAGCTATATCATTCGTTTAGTACCTAATAATGAGTAGTACGTTACGGTCCCTTGATAAATATTGCAAACTGACAAAATCAAAATTATCGAATAACTTGATAATCGCAACAGAAAAGACTCGCCAATAATCGGAAATAACCGAAAATAATCTATTGTATTTTGAGTCACTTCAGCACCAGAACAAAATTGCAGTTCATTGTCTGAGTTGACGAATGGGGCCCCTCATACCCCATTAATTCTTTCTTGTGGGATTTATGTATTATTGGATTTGCCTTGTTAGGTAAATAGGGGGTTTTCTTCCCAATACTATGGGCGATTTCTACTTTTGTTTTTCATAGGGTGTAGAATATTACTTGCATTTATTTCGTTTGGTAATTGAATCTGTATGTTTGTATATATACATATACATACATATAGTGTATACATATATATATATATATATATATATATATATATATATATATATATACATACAGAATATACACTGTATATATATATGTATGTATGTATGTATGTATGTATGTATGTATGTATGTATATATATATATATATATATATATATATATATATATATATATATATATATATATATATATATATATATATATATATATGTGTGTGTGTGTGTGTGTGTGTATAATTACTACACGTATGAGCTGTCAGTAAAGCCAGAACGTAGCAGAGAGTCTTCATAAAAAATATACTATTCATTCAACTAATCTCTTTTCGTAAATGATCCGTTTCTGTATTTCATAAAATGTTTGTTTCAGCCAGATGAAACTTTCATCACTGAAATTGTGACAGTCAATTATTTTCTAAATTATTGTGCAAAAGGTTAAATATTCACAGGAAAGTGTAGCTTTTTTCGTGTGCTATCTAGGTATGTTTTTTTTGTTTTACTTTTTAAAGGGGAGGATATAGAAAATTTAAGAGAATATTGTAGCTGTTAAAACTACGTCATGATATATTTTTAACGGAAAAAACATACCGGCTCAGAGAAAATAACAAACTTTAATTACAGATATAATTATGTCCTTTTCAGAATAATGCCATGCATTTTAATAGAAATAAATTAATGAAAAAATATCCTTAATTATCCTTAATTATAATGAAATAAAAGCTTATTACGTAGAAATACGCTGGCTCTACAAAAACAGTCTTTAATTACAGACAGAAAAATAACTTCATTTATGAATAATTCCTTGCATTGCAGAAAACGTAAGTTAATGGAAAAACGCCTTAACTAATATTACAATAATACAAATCCTTAACTAATATTACAGTAATACAATAATTTTACAATAATATTACAACAACACAAATAAAAAAAATGGCAATACATATTTAAAAAAAGGAAGAGTGACCTCGTCAAAATCCTCTAAAAAAAAAAAAAAAAAAAAAAATTGTGCAAACAAAATTAATGGAAAGCGAGTATGTTCTAAAAAGATTTCTCTCTAGAAATACAATTTTCCGAAACACACATTTGTTTTAGTTTTAACGTCCACTGTCAAATCTTCCATTGCGCTTCTCTGCTAAGTGGGCTTATGCCCAGTGTCCGTAACCAATCTTATCTGACCGCAGATATTGGATATGAAATTTTCTGGACGCGTCTATCGAATTACGCGACTGGGACACGGATTTCCACTGTGCCTTTGGCTTTAAACTGAATTTAAGCGATGCAATGTCATACTTAAGGCTTACTGTAGTGATTGGATTGCTTGCAGGCACCGCCTGAATTTTGTCCTTCATTCCAGCTGTTTATTGCAACAGTTAGGAATGGTTTAATTTCTTATATTGGTCAGACATGGGAAATATATTGTTTTGTCTTGACTGGGAAGCCGGCTGCCTGTAAGAGACTAGGAATTTAGAGTTTAGGCCAAAGGCCAAGCAATGGAACCTATAAGGTCATTCAGCTCCGAAAGGAATATAGAAAGTAAAGGAGGTTTTAAAGGTGTAACAGAAGGAAAAAACCTCACAGTTGCACTATGAATCAATTGTTAGGAGAGGGTGGATAACAAGATGGAAGAAAGGGAATATGAATGGAGGTACAGTAAAAGGAATGAAAGGGGTTGCAGCTAGGGGCCGAAGGGACGCCGCAAAAAAACCTTTAGCAATGCCTACAGTGCACCCTATGAGATGCACTGACGGCATTATACCCCTTACTGGGTGTATGAGACTTGCGTTTGAAAGGGTTAACTAAATCTGCTTTGGTTCAAGCGAAGATTGCTTGATAGGGATAAATTACTAAGTGTTTTAAATGTTTAAAATGTCTTGCTAATAAATATTATGCAGGCAAATTGCAAGTGATTCAAGATTTAAATTGTCAGGCTACTAAATAATGTTAGTATAATAATTGTTTGTTGAAGAACAAGTAAAAAATGCGCCGAGGAAACATGTTTTCTGTACAGTCGCTACAGCGTATAATCAAGGCCACCAAAACTAGATCTATCTTTCGGTGGTCTCGGTATAATGCTGTATGAGCCGCGGCCCATGAAACTTTAACCACGGCCTTGTGGTGGCCAATCCTTTATCGTTGCCAGAAACACGATTATGGTTAACTTGCACCTTAAATAAAATAAAAACTGCTAAAGCTAGAGGGCTGCGATTTGGTATGTTTGATGATTGGGGGGTGGATGATCAACATACCAATTTGCAGCCCTCTAGCCTCGGTAGCTTTTAAGATGTGTGGGCGGAAAGGAAAAAGTGCTGACAGAAAAAAGTGCGGACGGACAGACAAAGTCGGCACAATAGTTTTCTTTTACAGAGAACTTAAAATGAATTTATATCAGGGTCACTCGACATTTTAGTCGCCTATAAGTCTGGCTGGCCACAAAATCACAGAAAACATCTGCTAATGCTTTTAGTATTAGTAAAAAAAAAAGAGATAAGCATATAAATAAAATAGAAACAAAGTTTTGAAGTGAATAAAAGATTTTATTTATTCATTTATTTTAATTTTTATTTATCTATTAACTGATTTTATTAGTTTTTGTGTGTGGATATAAGACTAGGAGGTTGGTTAACATTTTTTTCCAACTATATGAATAGATTTTTTTTTATCAATCTCCTCTTCTTATATCCATGCACAAAAAACTAATAAAATCTGTTAATAAATAAATAAAAATGCAAATAATGATTGACTTTTTAATTTCCCGAAGAAGTTTGTTTCTCAGCAAAATAAATTCAGTCATAAATTCCTTGATAAAATCCTGATTCATGTACCTCATTCATTATTTTAATTTCTCGGAGAAGTTTGTCTGTCAGCAAAATAAATTCTGTCATAAATTCATTGATAAATTCCTGATTCATTTACCTCATTCATTATTTTAATTTCTTGAAGAAGTTTGTTTGTCAGCAAAATAAATTCTGTCATAAATTCTGACAAATGCCTGACTCATTTACTTCATTCATTTTCCCTCCTGCAGAATTCCTCCCACGACTGCAAATACTCAGAACGACTTCATTCCAATTCATCTATCAAAAAAGGTTGACTGACAAGCTCAGTTACGAACCCGAAGTTTGTCAGCAAAATAAATTCTGTCATAAATTCGCTGGTAAATTCCTGATGCATTTACCTCATTCATTTTTCTTCCTACATAATTCCTCCCACGACTGCAAATGCTCAGAATGACTTCATTCCAACTCATTTATCAAAGAAGGTTGACTGACAAGGTCAGTTACGAACCCAATACCTGAATCTGTCTTAATAATTGACTCCACGCGCCTCTAACCCACTCCTGTGATCATCGCTTCGCCATCACAGAACGAATAACAACCGTTCCTTTGACACCGAAATTGGACGAATATGCTCCTCCTATGACTTCCTTTTTGAGGGATTAAAAAGTCGCATGCGCTGGCGAGAACGAATCCCGGTAATTATAAATTCTTTTCGGCGCGACTGATTCGCCCAGCTTGTTTATGTGCGCCTTTTCATTCGGAGGCTTTTACCCGATTGCCTTTGATTAGTTGGAGGTGTGATTTGGGATTACAATAGTCCATAAAAAATGTTACTCGGGGATAAAGCCGTTTGCACTCGAGGTAATTGAGTTAATGGTGTTAACATGTTAGTTTTCTTTGGTCAATATGCAACATCTCTCATTGATAATTTTTTTCAGAAAAGCCAGTAATAAAATAAGTATTGCAGTTTGCAGTCGAGATAAGAGATTATTAATATGCAACATCTCTCATTGATGATTAGTTTTCTTTACTCAGTATTCAGCATCTTTCATTGATGATTAATTTTTTTTAGTTAATATGCAACATCTCTCATTGATAATTAGTTTTCTTTAGTCAATATTCAACATCTCTCATTGATGATCAGTTTTCTTTAGTCAATACGCAACATTTGGCACTGATGATTAGTTTTCTTTAGTCAATATGCAGCATCTCTCATTGATGATTAGTTTTCTTTAGTCAATATGCAACATCTCTTATTGATAATTTTTTTTTAGAAAGCCGATAATAAAATAAGTATTTTAGTTTTCAGTCGAGGGAACAGAATTAAGGATGTATTCAATATACATCTCTCAATGATACTTTATTATTTTTCTTTTTTGAAAAAATAATGAAGTAAGTACTTCCGTTTGCACTCTAGGATATAGCATTAATGGTGCATTCAGTAAACAACATTTCTTATTTATAAAAATTTTTCAGAGGCGAAAAAAATAAAATTCTCAAGGATAATTTCCAAAGCCTTCAAGGGAAACAGAAAATTACTTTTAATTACTAAAGTACTTTCAAACGACTGTCAATGGAGGATTACTGAGAAATCACAAGCACAAAACTGATAATTTCTGAAAGTGTAAATCCACTTTGACCTTCAACGAGCAGCAAAAGTTTCTTGACGAGTTTGAACGGAATTTCCTGGGTAATTAGCAGCATTAAACGTCTCAACTCATAGTTTTCAGTGCTTTTACCTGGAATTATTTTTGTAATAATTCTCTCTTGATTCAGACTTCTTACAGCATTGTTGAACTGAACTGAATTGAATATAGAATTTAGGCCAAAGACCAAGCACTGGGACCTATGAGGTCATTCAGCGCTGAAACGGAAATTGACAGTAAAAAGCTTTGAAAGGTGTAACAGGAGGAAAACCTCAAAGCAGTTGCTCCATGAATCAGTTGTTAGGAGAGTGTGGAAAGTAAGATGGAAGAAGGAGAATATGAAAAGAGGTACAGTAAAAGGAACGAAAGCGGTTGCAGCAAAGAACCTTAAGTAATGCCTGCAGTGCACCGCATGAGGTTCACTGATGGCAACCCCCCTACGGGGTGCAGCTTTGTTGAGACGTCTACGCAGTAAGAGATAATGAAAGATAATATCTTACTTCTATATCAGATTGCTGACTTAAATTCCCTGTTTTACTGAGATAAATCTTACAATACTTAAAGTTATAAGCAAAAAACGGCAAAATCTCATATTTTACCCAATGTTTTTCTCACTTAAGATATTCTAATTGGAATTGTCTTTTTTTATGTCTTTCATAGAATATTTATAATCCTGTCTGTTATAAAATATTTATCAGGTATTTAATGCCTTGTCTTTTATTATATATTTAATGTCCAGTCTTTTATCATATATTTAATGTCCTGTTTAAATTATTAAGTTTCCTATCTTTGATAAAATATTTATTCTCGTGTCTTTTATAGAATACTAATTTTTCTATCTTTTATAAAATATCTATATTTCTGTCTTTTACAAAATATCTATTTTCCTGTCTTTTACAAAGTATCCATTTTCCTGTCTTTTATAATATATCTAATCTCCCCGTCTTTTACAATACACACACACACACGCACACACACACACACACACACACACACACACACACACACACACATATATATA
>JANJGK010000037.1:664808-707308 GCA_039081455.1 Macrobrachium rosenbergii
CTAGCAAACAGTTCTCAACGTGCATAAAATTATAAACACGCAAAATAACTCTTTGCACATGATTCTAAAAATTCAAATAATTCTAAACATGCAAAATAATTATCTGCTGATAATTCTAAACGTTAAAATAATTCTAAACAGGCAAAATAATTCTTTACAGATAATTCTACACACGCGAAATAATTCTTCGAAGATATATCAGGAATATATAGATATAAGAGTTATTGAGAGCTGTACGGTTCAACGGAATAGGAAAGAGAAAGAGAGAGAGAGAGAGAGAGAGAGAGAGAGAGAGAGAGAGAGAGAGAGAGAGAGAGAGTCCATACACATGCACGTAATATCTAGACTTTACTTAATTAAACCCAATAAAACAAGAATATAAAAATATAAACAGTACTATTAATAAAACTTGTCAAAAATATTTCAATAATGAAACAAAATTGACAGTAATTGCTTAGACAGCTGGCCAGTGCTTTTGTTTATTCTTCATCGCGGTTCACTCCCCTGTTTTTTTTTTTGCTTTATTTTGATTGTTTTTTTATTCAGTTCTCCCTCTCTCTCTCTCTATATCTCTATCTCTCTTTTTCCCTCTCTCTCTTTGTCTTTGTCTCTCTCTCATTCCCCTCACTCTCTCTCTTTCCCACTCTCTCTCTCTCTCCTTCTCCTTACATCCCTTTCTCTCTCTCTCTCATTATCTCTATCTCTCTTCCCCTTCGCCCCTCTCTCTCTATCACTCTCCCCCCTTCCCTCTCCCTCTCTCTCTCTCTCCCCCCTTCCCCTCTCTCTCTCTCTTTCTCCCTTCCCCTCTCCCTCTCTCTCTCACTCTCCTCCCTTCCCTCTCTCTCTCTCTCTCTCTTTCTCCCTTCCCCTCTCCTCTCTCTCACTCTCTCTTTCCACCTCTCTCTCTTCTTTCTCCCTTCCCCTCTCCCTCTCTCTTTCACTTTCCTCCCTTCCCTCTCTCTCTCTCTCTCTCTCTCTCTCTTTCTCTCTCTTCTCCCTTCCCCTCTCCCTCTCTCTCACTCTCTCTTTCCACCTCTCTCTCTCTCCCCTCCCGAGAACCAATGGAAAACAAGGCGATATTGAATTCCTTCAGCAAGCAATTTTGCTCCCACCTCTCTGGGCTTAACTTCTTTTCCACGTCTCTCGCTCGCGACTTTTCAAGCGGACAGATGGCGTCGCTCGTCTTTGTTAAGTGTCGCTTCATCGACGGGAAAAATGGCGCCTTTTTAAGGTTATTCTCTTTCAATCACGAGGAGAAAGAGGCGGTGACAGACTGCTTTCTAAATCGGTGTGTTAATTGTTAAAATGAGCACGGAGGATTGTAGCGAGTTCCGAATTGCGGTGATCAAGGATTGTGGAGGATTACGATGGGCTGGTGAAAGTGGTTGATTCTTGTGATGGTAATTCCCAGTGTGGAATTGTGAATGGAGAGAGAGAGAGAGAGAGAGAGAGAGAGAGAGAGAGAGAGAGAGAGAGAGAGAGAGAGAGAGAGAGAGAGAGAGATCTTATTTCTTTAATTAAGGCTCCTTGATTTATTACATAAGAACTAAAAACAAAAGACAATTCTAATTACTAAATTGACAGACTTCATAAAAACTTTTTTTTGAAAGAGAGAGAGAGAGAGAGAGAGAGAGAGAGAGAGAGAGAGAGAGAGAGAGAGAGAGAAGAGAGAGAGAGAGAGAGAGAGAGAAATCTTATTTATTCAATCAAGATCTTTGACTTATCACGAAGAAAGATAATGGCAATACTAAATAAATAACTGACAGTCTTCATAGATATTCTTCTTGCGAGAGAGAGAGAGAGAGAGAGAGAGAGAGAGAGAGAGAGAGAGAGAGAGAGAGAGAGAGAGAGAGAGAGAGAGAGAGAAGAATATAGATTGAGTGGAACAATACATTGTGTGAAAAGGAGGAGGAGAAACATTACGAGAAGCAACTGTTGAGAGAGAGAGAGAGAGAGAGAGAGAGAGAGAGAGAGAGAGAGAGAGAGAGAGAGAGAGAGAGAGAGAATCTTATTTATCCAATCAAGGTTCTCTGACTTATCACAAAGAAAGAAAGATTGCAATTGTACTAAATTCTTGTCAGAAGAAAAACACAAAGAAGAAGAAGAAGAAGAAGAAGAAGAAGAAAGGAAAATTAGACAATGATAACGCAAACAAGAAAGACAATCAGACAATAAAACACCAGAAATAAAAAAAAGCTGCTGATGAAAACGACGCACAAACTACCGAACAAACTCCCCCTTTCGTGTCAGACCTCCAACCGATCCCAAAACCTCCCAAAACGAACCACGAAATCCATCTGAATATCTTAAAATTCTCCCTCCTCGGCAAAACGCAATGATCCACAGGTGGTCTCACCCTCTCCCCTACCCCCCTCCCCTCCTCCTTCCTCATGACGTATGTGACAGGTAGGCGGGGAGGGGGAGGGGGAGGGAGAGGGGAGGGGAAGTCAATCCATTTCAACATGCTTCAGTGACGGGTAATTAATTAAAACGTCAAATGATAAAGTTCGTGACAAAGGAGAGATTTGGGGTGTTGATATAGTGAGAGTGTGTGTCTCTCTCTCTCTTTCGGTTGTTTGTACAGTATCAGCCTTTGTTGATTTGTTTATGATCTTGCCGGTTTGTTTTGCTTTGTTTAATTTGCTTTCTCCCTTGTTTATTTGTTTACGTCTCTCACTGGTTTGCTTTGCTTTGTCTTCGTTTATTTTTCTCTTTTGTTTTTGGTGTTCTTTGTGTGGTTAGTTCCATAATGATGATGGTTTGTGTGGCTTTTATTTGTTTTTGCGGGTTTAAGGTAAATTCCTATTTTGTTTTTATGTAATTTATAAAGTCTGTTCTATATAATAATAATAATAATAATAATAATAATAATAATAATAATATTAATTTAATAATAATGGTCACGAGGAAACTTTCATTCAATATTTGTAACTTGGTATTTGAAAAAAGTCTAAAACAGTGCAAATGCATCTTGTCACACATACGCGTGCGGGCGCGCGCGCGCGCGCGCGCACACCACACACACACACACACACACACGCTCCAAGACAGCGTAGATATGACAAACATTACTTATAAGTAAACTTCTGACTGAAAGTATTTGGAATAGAGATTACATCTTCAAGGAAAAAATAATATAATTTTTGTGCAAAAAATAAAAATAAAAGCTCTAAAGCTCTATTACCCTTAGGAACGCTAAGAAGACCTGGAATTCTACCCTAGCCTTCGTTTTCTCAGCTTTCTATAATACCCTTTCTTTTAAGGGGCGTGTCTGTTATATCCTAAGAGATAGGATTCCATACAAATTCTTTATATCTGGGAGGATTTAATCTGCCCTTATCATCGTCCTACATATGAGAAACACGTTATGCTATTTAGTTATTCATTATTCATTATATCCTTCCGTCATTATGCAATGGGGTGCGTGTGACACTGACACTGACGATGATGAAGAACCTGCCTTCACATGTAATGAAGGAAAGTCCTTCATAATGAGTGCTAATATTGATTAACATGCAACTTTTAAAGGCGCGTCCTCATAAAAAAATATATACTAAGGATCAGAGATTCTCTCTCTCTCTCTCTCTCTCTCTCTCTCTCTCTCTCTCTCTCTCTCTCTCTCTCTCTCTCTCTCAGGACTCTCCTTCCAAAGATGAAAGCTATTAGAATTGATATTTAAAAAAGAAGTATTTATCAATAAAAGTATTTGATTTTGAAATTAATCTACTTATTATCATTGATATATAACAGATAAGAATGAAGTATTTTTTGTCAATAAAATAAAAAAAAATATAGCTATTATCATAAGACAGGGAATTCTGATAAGAAATAATCTTTGAAAACATATATCAATAAAAGCAAAAAAAAAAAAAAAAGTAAGCATTATAAGACAGGGAATTCTGATAAGAAATAGTCTTTGAAAACATATGTCAATAAAGGCTTAAAAAAAAAAAAAAATAAGCATTATAATAAGACAGGGAATTCTGACAAGAAATAATCTTTGATTTATTCTCCATTTTGAGAGAAAATACGAGAGAGAACGCGGAATAAGCTTTTAATTCGAGAGAAAAGACGAGAGAGAACGCGAAATAATTCGTTTAAAAGTTGGCAAAGAGAAAACCATCAGAATCCATCAGTGTTTGGGCGAAAGTTTAATTGCGTTAGATGTTATTAAAAACTTAGAAGCCCTTCGGATTGCTTCCCCCAGTCTGGCCTGATTATTTACTGGCGTTGTAAGGATGCTTTCTCTCTCTCTCTCTCTCTCTCTCTCCTCTCTCTCTCTCTCTCTCTCCTCTCTCTCTCTCTCTCTCTGTGTACATACATACATACATTCTTGCGTACATAATTTCAGTTTATTGTATATACGATTACTTACATCAACAAATCAATTCTCTCTCTCTCTCTCTCTCTCTCTGTTCATTGATACATAGATACATACACACACACATACTTAATTTTAATTTACTTTGGCCATAATTCTTCTCATCTACAAATCCATTTTTCTCTCTCTCTCTCTCTCTCTGTAAACATAAATACATACTTCATACACATAAATCATTTCGATATACTTTACTTACGATTCCTCAAACCAACTAATCCATTTACTTTCTCTCTCTCTCTCTCTCTCCCTCTCTCTCTGTGTGTGTCTGCATACATGCACAGCATAATTTCCATTTGCTTTACCTACAATTATTCGCATCACCAATTCCACTCTCTCTCTCTCTCTCTCTGTAGATACACACATACCTGCACACATAAACATATTTAATTTCAATTACTTTGGCTATAATTCCTCTCTCTCTCTCTCTCTCTCTCTCTGTAGATACATGCGTACACACACATATACAAACGTATTTAATTTCAATTTACTTTGTCTGTAATTCCCCTCTCTCTCTCTCTCTCTCTCTCTCTCTCTGTAGAGACACACATACCTACACACATGCGCAATTTCAATTTACTTTACCTGCAATTCCTCACGCCAACAAACCCATTTGGGCACAGATCTGCTCTTATCCATTCATCCGCGAACCCATTTACGCAAAAAAATCCCCATTCATCCATTAATCCGCCCACCCTTTCAATTGCCGCTTCAATCTGACCCGTCACTTCGGAAGCTGCAGGAGACCTGTCACCTCCAAAGGAGAGGGGAAAATGAATGAATAACGAAACACTCGACTGACTCGGGCGAGGAACAAACGTCCGTCTGCAGAGCCAAACAAAAACGAAGCACAAAAACAAAGGAGCGACGCCATGCGATGCCTCGGGGGGAGTATTAGTGCTTACGCCAGCGATATTGCATCCAATATTGTCTGTGCGCGCGCGTGTGTGTGTGTGTGTGTGTGTATGTGTCTGGAGTGAAGAATGGAGTGCAAGAAGGGAGAGATGGATGAGAAGACGAAGAAGGGGAGGAAGAAGAAGCGAGAAAGAGGTTTAGATTTCACGGATGATTGGGAATCGCAATAAAACGGTTTTATTCGCGTTCTGAAAGGCCCGTGCGGTGTAGGCGAGGGATGTAATTGATGTTTGGATTCCTGCAGAGAGAGAGAGAGAGAGAGAGAGAGAGAGAGAGAGAGAAGAGAGAGAGAGAGAGAGAGAGAGAGAGAGAGAGAGAGGGGAGGGAATCTTGCTTGCTTTCCAACTTGAACTGAGAAAGACGATTCGGAGGCCGGGTATGTTTATAGGTTAAAATCGACCACACTTTCAACGGCTTAGAATAGATTGACGAGTATGTGAAAAACTCTACGGAAATCGCACTTAACATTTCACTTAGGCTTCAAGTAAGTCTTATGAAATTAACATTAATACATTGTCAAGTATGCAAAATAAATAAATAAATATGTAGATAAATAAATAAATAAGTATATAAATAAATAATCAGATAATAAATAAATAAACAAAGAGTAGATAAATAAATAAATAAGTACATAAATAAAATAATCAGATAAATAAATAAACAAAAAAAATAGATAAATAAAATAAATCAATAATGATGAAATAACAGATGAATAAAAAATAAATAAGTAGATATATAAATAAATAAATGATCAGATAAATAAATAAATAAGCAGAAAAATAGGTAAGTAAATCAATCAATCAACCAATAAATAAAAAAATAAAAGATGAATAAAAAATAAAAAAAGTAGATAAATAATATATATATAAACAATAAAAATAAATACATATATAAAGAAATAAATAAGTATGTGAACTAAATAAAGAGAAATAAATACAAAAATAGATAGCTAGATATATAAATAAATAAATAAATAAAACAACAGACGAAAAAAAATTAACACATAAATGATCATCCAACCTTACCTACAATATGGCGCCACGGGGACATTTTCGAGTAAATTATTCCGGTGTAATCCATTACGAAACAATAAATTTCATAACATTTTTTCCGATTTTGGCTTAGACCTTAATGGAATCATTACAACGAAATTTTCTGCGTTGTTTTCAATTATGCAAATCAGGTGGCTGACAACGCAGAGGCGAGGTGTTGTGAGAATGCAAATTTTATTGATAATCATGAATTTGAAATATGGCTTTATTTTTGTGTGGGTGTGTTTTCCTAGATGGCGTGAGGTTTATAGTTCCATGAAGAATGTGTGAATAGTATTATATAAACCTTGTCTCTCTACACGCACACACACACATATATATACACAAATATATATATATATATATATTATATATATATATATATATATATATATATATATATATATATATATATATATATATATATATAACACACACATATATATATATGTGTGTATACATATACAATAGATACATGTATATGTGTATACGTATGGACAAGGAAAAAAAATTTTTTTAAATGAAAAGAAAATTTTTTATATTATTTACATATTCTGAATGGAAATATAACCTTGATATATATATATACATACATACATACACACACACACATTCCCCCCCTCACCCCTGACAATTACACATAAATTTCCCAAGCCCAACTAAGCCTCATTACGTCACAATCTCTTCCGTGAACCTCCAGAGATAATCTTCTCTTGACGCAACCTAATTTCAATAAATATGCTAAGCCAGTCTATCTTCATTTCATAACTCCACCCTAATGAATTTCGAAAGACCCATTCATCTGTCAGCCTGAATAATTGGCCTGGACGTCACTCATTCGTCGCCCCTGAATTTGTAGAGGGCCACTGAAAAATTAATGGGACAGGTGAGGTCCCGGTGCCAACTCTCATTCAGGTGAGATGAGTGTGTCGAATTCACAGGTAGCGTTCGGGTGCTCAGCTTTCAGATGGAAGGTATAATTGTTAAGGAGACTGAAATCTCGACTTGAAGCTTTAGACATTCTCCTCTCTCTCTCTCTCTCTCTCTTCTCTCTCTCTTCTCTCTCTCTCTCTCTCTCTCTCTCTCTCCTCTCTCTCTGAGTCGTTAAGGATCTCGCGAGTATATTTTGTTTCTTGGGTAATTTTTTTATATTATCATTATAACTCACTATAATCTCTCTCTCTCTCTCTCTCTCTCTCTCTCTCTCTCTCTCTCTCTCTCTCTCTCTCTCTGTGTGTGTCGTTAAGAATCTGGCGAGTATATTTTGTTTCTTATGCATTTTTTCATATCATTATAACTCACTATAATCTCCCTCTAACTCTTTATATAAATATAAATATAAACAAATATATATACATATAAATATATATGTATATATATTAATGAGTTATAATGATAACGTGCAAAAGTGCACAATAAATAGAATACACTCTTCAGATCCTTGACTTCACAGAGAGAGAGAGAGAGAGAGAGAGAGAGAGAGAGAGAGGAGAAGAGAAGAAGAGAGAGAGAGAGAGAGAGAGGACCCATTCCACGGACCTTGTAAACAAAGCGAGAAGCCTTAATTATATAACTGCTAACGAACTGTATGCTTAAAATGTAGGTGAGAAATTTCCCTAGGGACAAGATAATTAGGAGGGGCGACGCCCCATTATTCTACCTGTCATCTAGTGTTTAAGAAACGCCTTTTCTTTTTCGAGTCTCCTGAGTAGGCCTAATTATATAAAAGAATTATCTACTTATCTAAATGTGATTATGATCTTCAGACTTGATTTATGTTGTAGGTTCCTAAATGAATTTAGGCGTATGGAAATTGAAGAAGCCAAAAAATATTTCCTGTATATGTATAAATATACACACATGTATATACATATGCATATATATATGTACACACACACACACACACACACACACACACACACATATATATATATATATATATATATATATATATATATATATATATATATATAATATGTATGTATGACTGAATCACGAACATATGGAACGTGATGAATGTATAAATAAGGGCAATACCACGAAGAAAAGAGAAAAAATGGAGTACTGCAAGGCCTTTCGACTTGTAGTTCTTTACTTAGCAGGCTATAAGTCGAAAGCCTTCGGCCCCTAGCTGCAACCTCTTTCATCCCCTTTTACTGTACCTCTGTTCATATTCTCTTTCTTCCATCTCACTTTCCACCCTCTCCAACAATTGTTTCAAAGTGTAACTGAGATGTTTTCCTCCTGTTACACCTTGCTAACCTTCTTGCTGCCAATTTCAGGGCTGAACGACCTCATAGGTCCCAGGGCTCGGCCTTTTGCCTAAAGTCTATATTCTATTCTATAAGTCGAAAGGCCTTGCCTTTATATATATATATATATATATATATATATATATATATATATATATATATATATATATATATATATATATATATATATATATATATATATATATATATATATATATATATATATATATATATGCACACACACACACATATATATATATTATATACATATACATACACATATACATAAAAAATTTTTTGCTTATCCCAACTTCCATACACCTAGATTCATTTACGAACCTACAACATAAATCAAGTCTGAAGATCATAATCACATTTAGATAAGTAGATAATTCTTTTTATATAATTAGGCCTACTCAGGAGACTCTAAAAAAAGCAAGGATGCATTAGACACTTAATGACAGGTAGAATAATGGGGCGTCGCCCCCTCCTAATCATCTTGTCCCTAGGGAAATTTCTCACCTACATTCTACGCACACAGTTCGTTAGCAGTTATATAATTAAGGCTTCTCGCTTTGTTTACAAGGTCTGTGGATTGGGTCCTCTCTCTCTCTCTCTCTCTCTCTCTCTCTCTCTCTCTCTCTCTCTCTCTCTCTCTCTGTGAAGCCAAGCACCTGAAGAGAATATTCGTGTTTCTTGTGTACTTTTCAGGTTATCATTATATGTCATTAATATATATATATATATATATATATATATATATACATATATACTGTAGATATATACATACACACACACACACACACACACACACACACACACACACACACATATATATATATATATATATATATATATATATATATATATATATATATATATATATATCCAGTTAGGAATGAAATGAACTGCCTCCTTCCCGCTCCGAGATTCGAACCCGTGTCGGAAAGTGTTTCAACTATGTTAATAAGAAGTAAAGTAAACAATGTTTACGTTCATATTCCCAAGGTTTATTCGAGGAAAAATTTTATATCGATTATGTTTCCATGCTTCCCAAATTTAGCCTCAATGAAAACAAATGAAATTAACGACACAAATAATAAAACATAAACCACTGATGACATTTATAAGACGCTTGGAAAACAGCTGCAAATTTCTGCATTATCTGGAAACAGTGTTTGAGCTAACCCAGAATGAAGAAAATTAGTCTAAAAAGTTTTTAAATTAATTCCTGAAAATAGACGAAAAAAAGAATGCTTATTACCTAACCTTGGCAAATTCCTCTTTACCTAGAGACGCTGTATGAATAAATTTGAAAAAAAAGGGGAAAAATTACAAGCTTCGAAAAATGTTAAAAAATCTCTATAAATCACACGTCAGAAATGACGATGCTACCCCAAATTGGAAAACTGGAGTATCTGCAAAATTTTCGAAATTGATATTTACCCACTTATCTTGCAGTGTCTGCAAGATCAGCAGTAAAGCAAGGGAAAACTGCAGCATCTACCATTTTTCTCAGTTTTGTATTTTTGCAGATACTGCAGTGTTCCATTTTAGGGCAGAATGGACCTCCATAAGGTTTGCACAAATCTGAACAGATAGCTCATATTCTACAGACTCTTAAATAATCTTAAAAATCACTCTGATGAGAAAAGAAACGCAATCCAACACCATATTATTATTATTATTATTATTATTATTATTATTATTATTATTATTATTATTATTATTATTCAGAAGATGAACCCTATTCATATGGAACAACCCACCTCAGGGACCATTGACTTGAAATGCAAGCTTCCAAAGAATATTATTATTATTATTATTATTATTATTATTATTATTATTATTATTATTATTATTATTATTATTATTATAAAGAAAATGAACTCTATCCATATGAAACAAGCCCACAGGGCCACTGACTTGAAATTCAACCTTCCAAAGATTATTATTATTATTATTATTATTATTATCATCATCATCCAGAGAAGATGGACTCTATTCATATGGAACAAGCCCACCACAGGGGCCACTGACTTGAAATTCAAGCTTCCAAAGAATATGATGGTGTTCATTCGAAAGAAACACCAGAAAATAAAGGGAAATAGAGAAAGGGGAGATCAGTTATAAAAAACCCGATATATCAACAAATAAAGAAATAAATAAATAGCACTGGGACCTGTCCTCAACTGGATGTCGGCCTAAGAAACAGGAGATCAGCGCCTGCCCACAAGCGCCTACAGACGCCCAGGGCTTTAACTTTTAACTAAACGAATAAAAACGTAAGCAAATTATCAAAACACAAGGAGAATTGTTTTAGGCTAGCAATGCACTGCATCCACGCTCGAACTCCTGAAGATGCAACGCACCACAAGCCTAAAACAAGTGACGTTTCAAAAAGCGTAAACGCAGAACGGCGGAAAAATTTCGCGTTGCTTAGAAACGTCACGAAAACACAGGGAGTTCTGGCTGTGTCCAGTCATCGTATGCATACAATCCCGTGAGCGTAATAAGTAATTTACCTTAAATGTTTCGCTACCTAGCATTCTCTTTGCTGGGTCAAACCCCCACACCCCCCCGAGTTTTTTTGACGTATTATATCCTAGATTGCGTGGGACAACATTATTATATGACAGTCACGACGTTTAAGACGCTTAGTGTTTGTTGGACCGCCGTGTCTGCGGGACATATCGCTCTTGTGACTGAATTGTTGCTGTTATTGTAAGGCAGGTGAAAGGGTAATATGTATATGTATAAGTATATGTATATATATAAATATATATATATATATATATATATATATATATATATATATATATATATATATATATATATATATATATATATAAGCATTAAGCTACAAACGTCCCTTAATATCCAATTTGCTCTGCCTCTGAAATAATATATTTTCATATATGTTACCCTAAGGGGCATTTTCCAGTTGATAATAAGTTCGTCGTCTCGTGGCTAGTTGTTGGCCGTGTGGTTAAAATCGCGTCACTGTAGTCCTGAGTTCTTGTCTTCCGTGGTTCGAGCCCAGGAGAAGACGAACTTATTATCAACTAGAAAATCCCCCTGAGAGAGAGAGAGAGAGAGAGAGAGAGAGAGAGAGAGAGAGAGAGAGAGAGCACAAATCTACCCAAATATTCAACACCATGAATTATTAGAAGCCTTTTAAAAGCCCGACCAGCATTCTAATCATGAATTACTGAACGCCTTCTAATGGTCCTCCCTTCACTCCTCAGGTGTCAATCAACTTACCTGTACTACAAATAAAAAAATGGCTTGGGACGCCAACGTGGAAAGTCCTCTACACAAGTCCGAGACTCCAGCCGCTGAGAAAAAGTTCTCCTCAGTCAAGGAAGCCACTGAGAAGTATTTTTCGTACGCCACGGTCCACGGCTACGCCCATATCTGGGGGTGAGTTGAACAGGCTAGAATTAGTTCGTGTGGCTATAAAGGATGATTTTAACAGGCTGTAATTGGTCCGTGTAGCTATAAAGGATGAGTTCAACAGGCTATATAATTGGTCCATGTAGATATAAAGGATGAGTTTCAAAGACTATAATTGGTCCATGTAGTTATAAAAGATGACTTGAACATGCTATAATTGGTCCGACTTGAACATGCTATAATTGGTCCAAGTGGCTACAAAGGGTGAGTTTAACCGGCTATAATTGGTCCATGTAGCTACAAAGGATGAGTTTAACAGGCTATAACTGGTCCACGTAGCTACGAAGGATGAGTTTAACAGGCTATAATTGGTCCATGTAGTTATAAAAGATGAGTTGAGCAGGCTATAATTGGTCCACGTAGCTACAAAGGATGAGTTTAACAGGCTATACCTGGTCCATGTAGCTATAAAGGATGAGTTTAACAGGCTATAACTGGTCCATGTCGTTATAAAGGATGAGTTTAACAGGCTATAATTGGTCCATGTCGTTATAAAGGATGAGTATAACAGGTTATAATTGGTCCATGTAGTTATAAAGGATGAGTTTAACAGGCTATAATTGGTCCATGTAACTATAAAGGATGAGTTTAACAGGCTATAACTGGTCCATGTAGTTACAAAGGATGAGTTTAACAGGCTATAATTGGTCCATAAAGTTATAAAGGATGAGTTTGACAGGCTATAATTGGTCCATGTAGTTATAAAAGATGAGTTGAACGGGCTATAATTAGTCCATGCAATTATTTAGGATGAGTTTAACAGCCTATAATTGGTCTATGTAGTTACAAAGGATGTGTTTAACAGGCTATAATTGGTCCATGTAGTTATAAGGGATGAGTTTAACAGGCTATACTTGGTCCATGTCGTTACAAAGGATGAGTTTAACAGGCTATAATTAGTTCCTGTATTATAAATGGTACAGTTCCTTGAGCTATAATCCTGCAATTAACGAAGTTATATATTTATGAAGTTAGGGAAACACTGATGTTCAACAGGTTATAATGAGTTCATGAAGTTATAAATGGTACAGTAATTCTAAATGAGTTTTGAGGGTTATAATCATGTAATTTATGAGGTTATAAATATGACAGTTGTTCACTGGGGAAACACCATGTTTAACAGGATATAATAAGTTCCTGTGGTTATAAATGGTACAGTTAGTTATAAATTGTACAGTTATTATCAGTGAGTTTCTCAGGCTATAATCCTATAATTTATGAAGTTATAAATGAAGTTATTCATCCGTAAACAACCTCGTTTATGAGGTTATAATGGATTGAATTGTACCCTAAGACAGCAGTGTTGTTTAAAAGGTTGTAAGTAATTCGGTTGTACCTGAAGGAAGTACGATAATTTGGGATATAATGAATAATGGATTGAATTGTACCCAAGAAAGCAGTGTTGTTTAAAAGGTTGTAAGTAATTCGGTTGTACCTGAAGGAAGTACGATAATTTGGGATATAATGAATATATTATAATTTCTATGAAATTATATCCAATCCAGTCGAAGGAATGCTGTAATCTGGGATATAATGAAATTATTATGATTTCTGTGGAACTATAGTCACTTCAGTTGTTCCCAAGAAATTACATTAGTTTATGAAGGTATATTTTTAAATGATTTGCTTTAATATGTCAGTGTTTCAGAATTACCGTTTTTCATTACAAATGACTAAAATGTTATACCTCGGAAGCACTATATCTGACATCATAACTGGGTCAAGTGCTCCTGGTAAGTGTTATATATTTTATAAAGTTGCATATGACTGAAATATTTCCTAATAAATACAACTTGAGGTTGTATTAATTCAAACAGTTTTCGAAACTGGCTGGTTCAGGTAATTTCTTGTGAATTCATAATAATTTATAATTTATTTTCTTGTGAATTCATAATAATTTATAATTTATTAAGATATAACTACTTCACGTACAAGAATGTAGAATTTAAGGCGAAGCCCAAGCGCTGGGACCTATAAGGTCATTCAGAGCTGAAAGGGGAAATTGACGGTAAGAAGGATTGAAAGGTGTAACAGGAGGAAAACCTCAAAGCAGTTGCACTATGAAACAATTGTTAGAGAGGGTGGAAAGTCAGATGGAAGAAAGAGAATATGAACGGAGGTACAGCAAAAGCAATCTAATTCAAGCGAACAAAACAAGAACCATTTTTATAAAGTTAAAACCGATTTAATGATGAGTTATCAATATTCATTTTATATCATTGTAATTCATTTATATTTATGAATACACACACACACACACACACACACACACACACACATATATATATATATATATATATATATATATATATATATATATATATATATATATATTGACAGAAGGATTTCTGTCTCCCACAGAGAGACGGGATACGTCCGTCGACTGGTTTGGGTAATTCTCTGTCTAATTCTGACTGTCTACACTATCTACCAGATCGGCCTTGTGATCAGCGATTACGCAACCTACCCCAAGAAGATCACGAGAAACGTTAGTATGCCATGAGAGAGAGAGAGAGAGAGAGAGAGAGAGAGAGAGAGAGAGAGAGAGAGAGAGAGAGAGAGAGAGAGAGAGAGAGTACAGCTGAATTTTTAATTTTCATATGGATAAGAAAATAACAAAGTGACAAAACAGATTACGAGAGAGAGAGAGAGAGAGAGAGAGAGAGAGAGAGAGAGAGAGAGAGAGAGAGAGAGAGAGAGAGAGAGAGAGAGAGAGAGAGAGAGGGGGGGTTAGCCTGAATTTTTGATATCCACATGAATAAGAAAAGGATGAAATGAAAAGCAGATTGAGAGAGAGAGAGAGAGAGAGAGAGAGAGAGAGAGAGAGAGAGAGAGAGAGAGAGAGAGAGAGAGAGAGAGAGTAAGGCCGAGTTTCTAATTTTTTTCATATGGATAAGAAAATACAATGACAAAACAGATTACAAGAGAGAGAGAGAGAGAGAGAGAGAGAGAGAGAGAGAGAGAGAGAGAGAGAGAGAGAGAGAGAGAGAGAGAGAGAGAGAAGAGAGAGAGAGGAGTAGTATGCAGTGTATGAATGTATATTTGTACATTGAAAGATAGAAAAAAAATTTGCCTTTGAATTTGTATGTACGTGTATATGCAAATTTAAAGAAACAAGAATGCATAACTAACTGATCTCTGATTGTTTTCGGCAGACGGGAGAGGACCGGAAATGGGTGACCTTTCCTGGGGTCACCATCTGCACACTGAGCCCCCTTCCTCGCACTGACGACCTCAAACAACATTCCCTGTGGGGAACTTTCATCAGTGTCGAGGAAAACTTCAACTCCACCAGTAAGTGACGTCACGCTTCCCCCAGAGTTGAAGTGTTGTAAATTTCAGTGTACTGTCAGTTTCACTGTATTGTAGCAAGGTAGTTTAAGTTTTAGGGTATTGTAAGTTTCAGTGTATTGTAAATTCTGCGTTGTAAGTTTTAGTGTATTGTAAATTCAGGGTAGAGTACGCTTCAGGGTATTGCAAGTTTCAGTGTATTGTAGGTTCTGTGTTGTAAGTTTCAGTGTATTGTAAGTTCAAGGTAGTGTAAGTTTTAGGGTATTGTAAGATTTAGTGTACTGTAAATTCTGTGTTGTAAGTTTCAGTGTATTGTAAGTTAATGGTAGTGTAAGTTTCAGGGTAGTGTAAGTTTCAGGGTAGTGTAAGTTTCAGTGTATTGTAAGTTCATGGTAGTGTAAGTTTCAGGGTAGTGTAAGTTTCAGTGTATTGTAAATTCTGTGTTGTAAGTTTTAGTGTATTGTAAATTCAGGGTACAGTAAGTTTCAGGCTATTGCAAGTTTCAGTGTATTGTTAATTTCAGCGTATTGGATATTTCAGATCATTGCAGGTTCAGTGTGTTGCAAGTTTCAGTGTACTGTCAGTTTCAGTCAATTGTAAGTTTCAGAAAATTGCAAGTTTGAAAGTATTGCAAGTTTCAGTGTATTGGAAATTTCAGATCATTGTGAGTTTAGTGTGTTGCAAGTTTCAGTGTATTGCAAGTTTCAGAACATTGCGAGTTTCAGTGTATTGTAAATTTCAGTGTATTGTCAATTTTAGCGTATTGGAAATTTCAGATTATTGCAGGTTCAGTGTGTTGCAAGTTTCAGAACATTGCAAGTTTCAGTGTACTGTCAGTTTCAGTCAATTGCAAGTTTCAGTCAGTTGTAAGTTTCAGAACACTGCAAGTTTCATTGTATTGGAAATTTCAGATCATTGTGAGTTCAGTGTGTTGCAAATTTCAGTCAGTTGTAAGTTTCAGAACATTGCAAGTTTCTGAGTATTGCAAGTTTCATGGTGTGGTGTAAATTTCAGTGTGTTGTGAGTTTTAGAATATTGTAAGTTTCAAGGCATTGCAAGTTTCAGGGTAGTGTAAATTTCAGGGTATTGCAAGTTTCAGGGTATTGCTAGCTTCAGGGTAGTGTAAATTTCAGTGCATTACAAGTTTCAGGGTATTGCAAGTTCAGTGTGTTGTAAGCTTCAGTACACTGGAAGTTTCAGAGCGCTGTAAGTTTCAGTGTATTGCAAGTTTCAGAACAATGTAAGTTTCAACGCATTGCAAGTTTTAGTGTTTGGAAATTTCCGTGTATTGTAAACTTCATTATATGACAAGTTTTAGTGTATGCGTGTTTCAGTGTATTGGAAGTTTCAGTGTATTGCCAGTTTTAGTGTATAGCGAGTTTCAGTGGATTATAAACTTCAGCGTATTGCAAGGGTCCTTCTTCCAACTTTCTTTCCACCCTCTCCCAACAATTATCTCACAGTACAACTGCGACCTTGAAAATCATTCTGCTCTCAATCTCTCCCATCATAGGATCATAGCTCCCAGCGTTTGGAGTCTGGCCTTCGGCCTGAATTTTACATTTCATTTCATTCCATCACTCACTCACTCCTCCTCCTCCTCCTCCTTCAGAATGCACAGAAGACAAGAAGAACAATCCCACCACATCCGAGACCACACCGAGCGCTCCAGTGACAGCCGGCCGCAGAAAGCGGTCTGAAGACGCGACGCTCTGGCTGGATAATCCTTCTCTGGGAGATCTGGACTACTCCACGGGGCCTGTCGAGGCGACTGGAAGGCCCGACCACTACGAGGAGAAGATGAGGCGTTTCAAGAGACAGGCTACGACGACCACGACGGCTGCGACGACCATGATGGACGAGTATTTCACAACAACGGGGTCCTTCCCTGATGGTACGGTGTCGTGTTTTGGCAACGTTCGGATTGCGAATGTCGTTTGTCTTTTCTTTTCCTCACCACGTAGATACTTTTCCGGTAGAACTGGACGAACGGTTAACCTCACATGTCAAATGGTTTTAAATCTTCCTCTCATTTACTGTGCTTAATGAAAATACCATTATATATATATATATATATATATATATATATATATATATATATATATATATATATATATATATATATATATACATAAGTCCCCTCTTTTTTCAGGTGAGTGTACCGAAGAAAACTTTCAATGTTTCGACGGCATGTGTATTCCGCTGAGCTGGAAATGCGACAATATTACCGACTGCTCACAAGCTGAGGATGAATTCATTTGCGGTGAGTTTTAGAGCAGCGTGTTAGACTGCACTGGATTACGTAACTGTAATAACCACAACTCCCTCTTTCAACATCTCTGCTTCTTCCTTGCACTCTTTGGGATATGCTAGTCACTCCTACAAAGCCTGAGATCCAAATGCGAGAATATGTAGAAGTTATGATGCCCACAGCAGAATTCAAACTCGCATCCAGAGTATCAGAACGGGGGTCCTGTTGGTGAATAGTGCTTTTGTACAGTTGTCGTTGTACCTCATGTTGGCTGCAATCCACATATGTGTATTTCTGTTGTGATATATACCTTTTCCGCTCAAAGGCAATGTTCCAGAGGTGTTACAACACGGACCCAGAATCCCAGATCTGTAATAAGAAAATCTGAGTGGGTCTTTCTTGTTTGTCTGCCCTGGGTGGAGGTGGGGTAGGTAGGGGATCGGGAGGGTACGAGAGACATGACACATCCACCCTCCTCCTGCAAACTGTCTGCATCAGGTAGGGGAGGGGTACTGTAGGTAGGGGGAGACATCCACCCTCTGCCTGCAAAACTGTTTGTCCGCCCTGGGTGGGGGCGGGTTAGGTAGGGGATCGGGAGGGTAGGAGAGACATGACACAACCACCCTCCGCCTGCAAACCTGTTTGTCCGTCCTGGGTGGGGGCAGGGTAGGTAGGGGATCGGGAGGGTAGGAGAGACATGACACATCCACCCTCCTCCTGCAAAACCTATTTGTCTGCACCAGGTAGAGGAACGGGAGGGTAGGGGATACATCCACGCTCCTCTTGCAAAGCTGTTTGTCCGCCCTGGGTGGGGCGGGGTAGGTAGGGGATCGGGAGGGTAGGGGAGACATGACAGTCAGCGCCGGGTTCTAGTGCAGTGTAGTGCATGCCATCAAGTCACTGAACGTTGTCATCTCTGAAATATACTTTGTTATTTTCTAGAGTGCTTCCAAGTTTTACAAAGTTGTTTTAAATGACATTCTGACATTAACTGGACCAACAAATGATCTTTTGTCAGGCATGAAACTACTGTAATTCTGAATCTTTTGTAATAATGAAAGTATTGTAGTTTTGTTGTAAATAAAGAATGTTTTTGCCCTCATATACATAATCTATGAAATCGTTACCACTATTATTCACGCAATCACTGGGAAATGAATCTACCATTCTATTCATTTTCCTAAAACCACTTATCATCTGAACCACCCTGTTTTTCCTCCCGTCTAAAAAGTTTTTCTATAAAAAGAATGTTTTTGTCCTCATATATATTATCAATGAAAAATACCATTATCATCCATTCACTCACTGAGAAATGAATCTACCAATTCTGTACATTTTTTAAAAGCCACTTAACTGAATTACTCTATTTTCTCATTGCCTAAAAAGTTTATCTATAAAAAAAATGTTTTTGTCCTCATATATGCAATCTATGAAAAAAATTATCATTCAGGCAATCACTGAGAAACGAATCTACCAATTCTGTACATTTTTTTAAAACCCACTTAACAGAATTACTCTATTTTCTCACTGTCTAAAAAGTTTATCTACAAAAAGAATGTTTTTGTCCTCATATATACATAACCTATGAAAAAAAATTACCATTATCATTCAGGCAATCACTGAGAAACGAATCTACCAATTCTGTACATTTTTTTAAAACCCACTTAACAGAATTACTCTATTTTCTCACTGTCTAAAAATTTTATCTACAAAAAGAATGTTTTTGTCCTCATATATACATCACCTATGAAAAAAGTTACCATTATCATTCAGGCAATCACTGAGAAATGAATCTACCAATTCTATACAATTTTTTTAAAAGCCACTTAACAGAATTACTCTATTTTCTCACTGTCTAAAAAGTTTATCTACAAAAAGAATGTTTTTGTCCTCATATATACATAACCTATGAAAAAAATTACCATTATCATTCACGCAATCACTGAGAAACGAATCTACCAATTCCGTACATTTTTTTAAAACCCACTTAACAGAATTACTCTATGTTCTCACTGTCTAAAAAGTTTATCTACAAAAAGAATGTTTTTGTCCTCATATATACATCACCTATGAAAAAAATTACCATTATCATTCAGGCAATCACTGAGAAACGAATCTACCAATTCTATACAATTTTTTTAAAAGCCACTTATCAACTGTCTCAGAAGCTGACCAGCAGCAGTTCGAGTGTCCATTTGGGAACAGAACATGTGGGAACGGTGCCTGCCTCCGTGAGATCTACTTCTGTGACGGAATCGAGGACTGTCAGGATGGAGACGACGAGAAAGACTGTGGTATGGCACTTTACTGGCACTCCGTCTCTAGTCTTTTCTTAGTTACTTATCGGAAAGCGCGGAGCGCTTGAGAATTGTGCTTAATAATTACTCACTAGATTCTAGTATCAACAGTGATAGAAAGTTACCACATTGAGAACATAGGGCCACGTATCAGTAAAAATAAAGATATTAAAACCAATTTAACGAGTGCTTGTATTCCACTCAAATACCATTTCTGAGGGGTTCTTTGTCTTTTTGCTTTTGAAATAATTTAATGCTGAATTGTGACATTCGAAATATAATTGCTTATTATATCAGAGTCAGAGCAAAGATGGAAAATGGTCTGTTATCACACCTGGTCAACTCAAGTCACTCAAATCTTCTGTTAAAACACCTGTGTAACTTAAGAGTCACTCAAATCTTCTGTTAAAACACCTGTGTAATTTAAGTCATTCAGGTCTGTTAAAACACCCGTGTAACTTATGAGTTTCTTAAATCTTCTGTTAAAACACCTGTGTAACTTAAGAGTCTCTTAAATCTTCTGTTAAAACACCTGTGTAACTTAAGAGTCACTCAAATCTTCTGTTAAAACACCTGTGAAATTTAAGTCATTCAGATCTGTTAAAACACTCGTGTAACTTATGAGTTTCTTAAATCTTCTGTTAAAACACCTGTGTAACTTAAGAGTTTCTTAAATCTTCTGTTAAAACACCTGCGTAACTTAAGAGTCTCTTAAATCTTCTGTTAAAACACCTGTATAGTGTAGTCACTCAACTCTTCTGTTAAAACACCTGTGTAACTTTAGAGACTCACTCAAATCTTGTTATCACACCTGTAAACCTTAAGAGTCTCACTCAGATCTTCTGTATACAGACACCTGCTCAGGTCGGAGTTTCCGGTGTAGTGATGGGAAATGTATCCCATCTCATCACGTCTGTGATGGGACATCTCACTGCAGTGATCTCGAGGACGAAAGCAACTGTAGTAAGTTTATTCTGAAATTATTTCTTCTTCTCCTCATCCTCCTGCTTCTTCTTCTTCTTCTTCTTCTTCTTCTTCTTCTTCTTCTTCTTCTTCTTCTTCTTCTTCTTCTTCTTCTTCTTCTTCTTCTTCTTCTTCAGAAATTCTGAAATTCAGTCTCTTCAATTTTTCCTTTTTTTATTTTTCACAGGAAAAAATGAATCTTTAACTTTCCTCCTCCTATTTTCTTAAATGCCAGAAATTCATACTGTGCAATTTCTTCTTCCTTTCGATGACAAAATCAACAAATTCATCAAAGATTTTACCGAGTTTTGTCAATTTTTCAGTCATTCGAAGTGATATTACAATCTAGCGCCTTACAAGTTCAACATCTTACGATTGTGACATATATATATATATCTGCAATAGATAACGCATAATATTCTAACACTTACGACCAACCTATTCCCCAGCTGTTAACGCAACGTCCTGCCCTGAAGACTATTACGTTTGCCAAGAGGAAAAGAAATGTCTCAACCCCAGGTTTCTGTGCAATAAGGCCAAAGACTGCAAAAAAGGTGATGACGAAGACGGCAAGCTCTGTAGTAAGTATTGGCTGTGACGAATACACTGTCATTATTATTATGCATTTTTTTCTATCACAGTCATCTTATTCGACTGGGTGGTTTTTACAGTGTGGGGTTCCGGGTTGCATCCTGCCTCCTTAGGAGTCCATCACTTTTCTCACTATGCGCGCTGTTTCTACGAGCACACTTTTCCGCACGAGTCCTGGAGCTATTTCGGCATCTAGTTTCTCAAGATTCCTTCTCAGGGATCTTGGGATCGTGCCTAGTGTTCCTATGATTACGGGTACAGTTTCCACTGACATATTCCATATCCTTCTCGTTTCGATTTTCAGGTCTTGATACTTATCAATTTTTTCTCTTTCTTTCTCATCCACTGTGGTGTCCCGTGGTATTGCGCCGTCAATGAGTGATACTTTCCTCTTGATTATTATTATTATTATTATTATTCAAAAGATGAACCCTATTCATATGGAACAAGCCCACCAAAGGGGCTACTGACCTGAAATTCAAGCTTCCAAAGAATGTGGTGTTCATTCGAAAGAGCAAATATTATTCAAAAGATGAACCCTATTCATATGGAACAAGCTTAGCCCACCAAAGGGGCCACTGACTTGAAATTCATGCTTTCCAAGAATGTGGTGTTCATTCGAAAGCAGTAAAAGAAAGTAATCTGATATATAGAATGTTATTAAAAACCAGATAAATTAACAGGTTAATAAAAAAATTAAGTAAAATTAAGGGTAGAATAGACAGTCAGTTTTTAAAGAAATGTAAGATTTTTGCTGTGTCAGAGGGATACAGGCATTCAGTAATTGCCAAGATATTCAGTCTTGCCTTCAGCAAGGTTGGATGAAATTTGGGTGATGAGTAATGGTGCACGAAACGAAAGTATCCGGGAGAGATAAAAGTTAGCCTAACTAAACCTAACAAAGGGAAGTATTCAGTAGGGTTAAAAGTTATCCTAACTCAGCCTACCTTAATCCATCATAAACATTCATGCCTGGCAATGAGGCTGGGACCATAGTACTGATAATAAGCAAAACAATAATAACAACAATAATGATAACATTGGAATGATTGAACAACACAGGGAACGCCAAGCACTGATGTTATAACTTTTCCCTAACCTAACCTAACCTAACTCACCCTAACCTAACCTAGCAGAAACATCCATTTTGGAGTGCAACCTACCAATGAGTACTCAGTTTTAAAAGTAATGAAAATTCTTTAAAGAATGGAATAATATCAATTAATTCTATCAACAGATTCCTATGTGACAAACTCACCAGCCCATCAAGTAAGGCTGAAATGCAGCAAAATATATAATGACACCATTTTCATGGCTGTTGGGATCACAGGAGAAGACACGTCACTCGTGAATTCGTCTTGTGACATCAAAGATGGTATGTTGGACTTTGTCTTTTGAAAAAGTTCTCTCTCTCTCTCTCTCTCTCTCTTTAAAGATCTGTAGATGTTATGGACTCTTAAGACTGATAATTGATTATTTGATTTTGGACTCTAAGAGCCTGTAGATAGTATGGAATCTATGACTGATATTTGATTATATTAACCTCTCTCTCTCTCTCTTTCTCTCTCTCTCTCTAGAGCCGTGGATAGTATGAAGTGTAAGACTGGTAACTGGTTATGTTTGATTTTGGACTTTCTCTCTCTCTCTCTCTCTCTCTCTCAAGATCCGTAGATAGCATGGAGTTAAGCCAGATAATTGTTTGATTTTGGACTTTTTTCTCTCTCTCTCTCTCTCTCTCTCTCTTGCAGGTGAATTCGTACAAGAAATAAGCTTCAGCCCCATGTGTGTGACGGGCACAGTTTGTGATTACTATGGCTGTTACAATATCAAAGGAAAATGTAAGTTAATTGGTTTTCTCGAAAGATTGATTACTAATTAAAAATCTACTCAATTTGGGTCACAGGACCTTATGAAATACTTCTTACGGTCAATCACGAAAAGAGGAATTGTAGGATGGAATCTGATGAAAAATAAGTATTTTTCTTAAAATGAATCACAAAGAGAGGAATTGTAGGATGGAATCTGATGAAAAATAAGTATTTTCCTCACAGTGAATCACAAAAAGAGGAATTGTAGGATGGAATCTGATAAAAAGTAAGTGTTTTTCTTACAGTGAATCACAAAAAGAGGAATTGTAGGGTGGAATCTGATGAAAAATAAGTATTTTTCTAACAGCGAATCACAAAAGGAGCAATTGTAGGATGGAATCTGATGAAAAATAGGTATTTTTTCTTACAGTCAATCATAAAAAGAGGAATTGTAGGATGGTATCTGATGAAAAATAAGTATTTTTCTTACAGTCAATCATAAAAAGAGGAATTGTAGGAGGGACTCTGATGAAAAATAAGTATTTTTCCTAAAATGAACCACAAAGAGAGGAATTGCAGGATGGAATCTGATGAAAAATAAGTATTTTTCTTACAGTCAGTCACAAAGAGAGAAATTGTAGGATGGAATCTGATGAAAAATAAGTATTTTTCTTACAGTCAGTCACAAAAAGAGGAATTGTAGGATGGTATCTGATGAAAAATAAGTATTTTTCTTTAAGTGAATCACAAAGAGAGGAATTGCAGGATGGAATCTAATGATCACCTCAGATTGCATCTACATCCTGAGGTACGGTCTTAGATTACATTTATATCCTGTAGTACCATAGATTACATTTAAATTTCATGGTATCCTTTCAGAATGCTCTCATAACCAGTGATAACTTGTACAATTACATCAATTTTCTTTCAGTTTATAGTGATTACACGAAAAACAATGGAATCCTGTGTGCCTTATGCAATGGGAAGGAAACGTGCTGGGCCCAGTTCTGTAAGTAAGAGTGCTCTCTCTCTCTCTCTCTCTCTCTCTCTCTCTCTCTCTCTCTCTCTCTCTCTCTCTCTCTCTCTCTCACACCAGGGTTAAAAGGTCTTTGCTAAGTTAAAAAATTAGACTCTCTCTCTCTCTCTCCAGGGTTGTAAAGTTATTGCTAAGTTAAAAAACATCAGACTCTCTCTCTCTCTCTCTCTCTCTCTCTCCCCCCATGGTTATAAGGTTATTGCTAAGTTAAAAACACCAGACTCTCTCTCTCTCTTTCTCCCTTTCTCTCTCTCTCTCTCTCTCTCTCTCTCGTGTAGTTGTAACGGAGGAAATTTTCTGCCTAATGTTGATAAAACACGTACACTGAAAAAACATGCAACTGTATCTATCATTATTATTATTATTATCATTACTATTATTATTAAAAAGGGATCAGCGAGTGGAAGCAAGGCAAACTGGCCCTGGACTCTCTCAGACTGATGCTCAGCAAAGAGGAGTCCGATTTCAACGACCTGACGGATCTCTTCATCCCGACGGAGGAGGAGAAGGCGAACTACAGCATCTCTCCCAAAGAATTCATTTATTCCTGCAAATTCGACGGCTACCCGTGTGACGACAGGTGAGGTCATCCGAGGGTCACAGGTGACTCAAATAGTGACCTGGGGATTTCTAGGACCACCAGGTGGGGTCGGAGGGTCACAGGTGAGCGAATGAATGATCTGGTAGTTTCCAGGATCCACAGGTGAGGTCATCAGAGGGTCACAGGTGACTCAAATAGTGACCTGGGGATTTCTAGGACCACCAGGTGGGGTCGGAGGGTCACAGGTGAGCGAATGAATGACCTGGTAGTTTCTAGGATCCACAGGTGAGGTCATCAGAGGGTCACAGGTGACTTAAATAGTGACCTGGGGATTTCAATGACCAACAGGTGAGGCCAGAGGATCACAGGTGAGTGAAATAATGACCTGGTGATCTATGGAGTCAACTTTTCATAGGCGACTGAATGAATGACCTGGGAATTTTTAGGGTCGACGGGTGAGGTCAGAGTGGCACAGGCCACATGACTGAATGAATGACCTGGTGATCTATAGGGTCAACTTTTCATAGGTGACTGATGAATGACCTGGTTATTTCTAGGACCAACAGGTGGAGTAAGTCGTAAGTGACTGAATGAATGACCTGGTTATTTCTACGACCAACAAGTGGAGTAAGTCATAAGTGACTGAATGAATGACCTGGTTATTTCTAGGATTAACAGGTGAGGTCAGTGGGTCACAGGTGACTGAATGAATGACCTGGTCGTTTCTAGGTTTTTATTCATATGGAGCAAAGGGCAGTGGATTGCTTCACCTGGTGGAAGCCTAGTTTAATGTCAGCCCATTCAGAAGATTTTGGATGGAGAATCCTATGTTTTCATATCTTGCAGTTCGTCAAATAATCTTTTCAGTGAACTAATGTCCAAATATAACCAGTTTTTACTCAGTGGAAATATGCACCTTCCTACAAGGGATGTAATTGTATTGATAATTTCATTTTTCCCAAAGAGAGCTTGGATTTTCATATTTTTAGAGCAATATTTAGTATTTTAATTTCTACCATCTTTAAAAATGAAAAAAACTGTAATATCCTGACTGGAATTATTGATATGACAGGAAAGAATTATTTGCGAAACACAAGTACTTCTGATATAATTAAACTGTCTGGAAAAAAGGCGTGCAGTTCGAATTGAACTGAATATAGAATTTAGGCCAAGGGCCAAGCACTGGGACCTATGAGGTCATTCAGCGCTGAAACGGAAACTGACAGTAAAAGGTTTGAAAGGTGTAACAGGAGGAAAACCTCAAAGCAGTTGCACTATGAATCAAGTGTTAGGAGAGGGTTCAGGAAAGTCAGATGGAAGAAAGAGAATATGAAAGGAGGTACAGTAAAAGGAACGAAAGGGGTTGCACTTTAACGAGGAAGAATATCCTGCTTCTCTCCCAAACAGCTACTTCAAGAAATGGCCCAGTGACGAAATGGGAAGCTGCTATTCCTTCAACTCGCCTCTGGATGGCTATTCGGAACCATACTTGGCCTCGGGCGTCGGGCCGATGGTAAGTTTGAGAGGGAGAAATAATATGGAGTAATATCCTACGGGATAATACTTAGTGCTTTAGATAAAACTTAGATCTTTGTCAGTTAGGTTTGTCTATAAAAAAGTTGGAATTTACAATGTTATGTAGAGATATTTTTCTGATATATATATATATATATATATATATATATATATATATATATATATATATATATATATATATATATATATATATATATATATATATATATATATATATATATATATATTTGTAATAGCCACACAATGACCTCTTAACTTCTCGAATTCTTCGTCCATTTTTGGATACGCTTGTCACTACAAAGCCTTAAGATCCAAGCGCAACGCCTCCTCGTTGAGAATATGGAACCCGGGTTCGTTTCCCGCCACCAGACACCATAATTTCTTCATATTCTTGCGCTTGGATCGTAAGGCTTTGTAGTGACAAGCGCATCCAAAAAAGCGCGAAGAATTCGAGAAGTTAAGAGAGCATTGTGTGGCTATTACAATTACATATGTATTTGGTGAAAAGTGACAAGTAGATTTTACATATATATATGTGTATATATATATATATATATATATATATATATATATATATATATGACCAAGTGTAAATATAAATTAGACATCTAACCCCCCAAAAACCAAACAAAATTTCCCCCCCCCCAAAAAAAGCACGAAAAATGCTAAAACTCCACGCTTAATAAAACGTACCATAAATATGTAAACGACCTGTACCCAATCTGATTCTCATCTTCTTCTTCTTCCTTCTTCAAAGCACGGCCTCGACATCACCTTAAACGTCCGCACAGGGATGGCCATCCTGTCAAAGGAGGTGGGCGTGAGAGTGTCCATCCACAGTCCTGAAGTGCTTCCTGTTCCCCTTGAGGAGGGCTTCAACGTGGGGCCGGGTACTTCCTCCATCAGACTCACCAGGGTAAAGGAATCTTCCTTTTTTTAGTTTTCTTTAAAAGACAACTACTGTGCCGGGTTGGTCTGTCCGTCCGCACTTTTTCTGTCCGCCCTCAGATCTTTAAAATTTCCGAGGCTAGAGGGCTGCAAATTGGTATGTTGATCATCCACCCTCCAATCATCGAACATACCAAATTGCAGCCCTCTAGCCTCACTAGTTTTGATTTTATTAAAGGTTAAAGTTAGCCATAATCGTGCATCTGGCAACGATATAGGACAGGCCACCACCGGGCCGTGATTAAAGATTCAAGGGTTGCGGTTCATACAGCATTATACCGAGACCACCGAAAGATAGATCTATTTTCGGTAGCCTTAATTATATGCTGTACAGAAAACTCGATTGCGCTGAAGAAAATTCGGCGCATTTTTTACTTATTTAAAAGGGGAGAATTATTTTGTTTTGTAGGTTCCTATTTCAAAGTGATCTTCCTTGATTTTGGTTCGATGTTCTGTGACTTCGTATTTCAAAGCAATCTTTATTTTCTTCAAGGAAGATTAACGATCTTTTATAGCCTCTTATTTCAAAGCAAACTGTGGTTTTCAAGGGATGATGTACGATCTTTTACATCCTTTAGCTGCATAGAAATATTCCCCTTTTTTAAGGGAATATGTACGATATTCGATAGGTTCTTATTTAAAAGCAGTCTTCCCTCGTAAAGCGAACTAACTAGACTTATAAAGCTGAAAAATGCTAAAAGAACGATACAGAATTTCCCTCACTCGTAAGGCGAACTAACTACACTTATAAAGCTATATAAAAGCTAAAAGAATGACACAAATTCTCCTTCTATAGTAAGTCGAGCTAATGACTTATGAAGCTAACTAAAAGCTAAAAGAATGAAATAGGGGTCCTCTTCTCCTGCACGGCAAAGCTAAAAGAATGATATAAGATTCTCTTCCTCTCGCAAGGACAACTAATCATATTTGTAAATCTAAATAAAAACTAAAAGAACGAAAAAGGATTCTTCTTCTCTCGTACGGAAAAGCTAAAAGAATGAGACAGGATTCTCTTCCTCTCGTAAAGCGAACTAACCAGATTCATAAAGCTAAATAAAAGTTAAAACAATGAAATAGGATTCTTCTCTCGTAAGACAAAACCAAAAGAATGCGGCGGAAGTCTCCTCCTCTCGTAAAGCAAAGTGAACTAGACTTATAGAACTAAAAAAAAAAAAAAAAAAGCTAAAAGAATGATACACGATTCTTCTTCTCTCGTTATTGACTTCGAATTTTGTTCCTCTTTCAGACAAGCTACGTTCACCTGGGCCACCCACACGGTAACTGTTCTTCGGGGTACAGAAATGGCGCGCCCTTCACAGAATATTCAAGACCGGTAGGAGTCTCTCTCTCTCTCTCTCTCTCTCTCTCTCTCTCTCTCTCTCTCTCTCTCTCTCAAAAAAAAAAAAAAAAAAATATATATATATATATATACATATATATATATATATATATATATATATATATATATATATATATATATATATATATATATATATAAGGAATCTGTTGTCCTCTTTATAAAAATTGAATATAAATTCGAAATTAATAATAATAATAATAATAATAATAATAATAATAATAATAATAATAATAATAATAATAATAATAATAATAATGGTGCTTTGAACGAGTTTTATCAAAATATGAGATGCATATTGGTAAAATCATAAGATAATTTTCTTTTAATAATAATAATAATAATAATAATAATAATAATAATAATAATAATAAAAAGAAGAAGAAGAAGAAGAAGAAGAAGAAGAAGAAGAAGAAGAAGAAGAAGAAGAAGAAGAAGAAGAAGAAGGAGAAGAAGAAGAAGAAGCAGACCATTTTATTTTGCAAATCAAATTTATATATTGATATTATTTCTCATTTTTGTCAACAGATTTGCAAAGCACTGTGCCTTGAGGATCGGATCAGAGAACTGTGTAACTGCACCAAAAGTTTTAGCCCCATCTACAGCAACATGAGTAATATTCCCGAGAACGCCTGCAGTGCTTCGTCCCTGGTAGATGGTGCGGCAACGAAATATTTTTTGCGTTTTTGTTTTAATTGTGGGAGTCACATGAAGAATTTTCTCTGTAATATTAAAAGTCAATTGGGATCATTCATTGTTTATTATTACTATTATAAATTTGTCTGTGGTAAATGAGTGACGAAAATTAATACATAATTGATTAAATATACCCATTTGTTAAAATAAAAAAAAAGGTTAAGGAGAATAATATACAATTAGAAAAAACGTAAAAATGATTAAATGAGGAATGAATAAATAAGTTGATAAATAAATAAATATGCGTAGGTGAAAGGTATGATAATGAAGGGATAAGTGATTTATCAATTTTGGCTATATAAAACAGATGATATAGTTATTATTAATACTTAATTAAGAAATAGATTTACAGGTGAAAAGCAAAATAAAAGGATATGTCTCTGTCAATCAATTACTCAATATATGTCTCTCTCTGTCTCCTTATTCTGTCCGTCGTTTCATCATTCTCTCTCTCTCTCTCTCTGTCTTTTTTTGTCTCTCTTGCTTGTTGTGAGATTAAAGCAGCCTCACGCCAAGAAAATTCTGCTCTCTCTCTCTCTCTCTCTCTCTCTCTCTAATGTATTCATTTTTCCATTTCCAGAAGTGTGCCTGCAACGCGTGCAATATGAATTCACTTACGGAAATATAGATTGCGAATGTTATCAGCCGTGCAAGTAAGTGTGACTCTCTCTCTCTCTCTCTCTCTCAAATTTCTAAAGCCACTGCAGTACTTATTACCTCAAAATTAATTAATTTTCATGCAAATCTATGCAAATGCACGCAAGCAAAATTTGCATACCTGCATACTTCCTTGTATCTGAGGAACTTGTAATACAATTTACATGTATACAAGCATCATACGCATAAGTAAATACACTTTACACATATACAAACATCACAGGCACAAGGAAATACGCTTTATGCATAATTAAACACACTCTACGCACATACAAACATCATACACCTAATTAAATACACTTTACGCATGTACAAACATCATACGCATAATCAAATACACTTTACGCATATTTAAATACAATTACGCATATACAAACATCACAGGCACAATTAAATACACTTTACGCATATACAAACATCATAGGCACAATCAGATACACTTTACGCATACACAGACATCATGCGCACAATTAAATACACTTTACGCATAATTAAATACACTCTACACACATAAAAACATCATACGCATAATCAAATACACTTAACGCATAAGTAAATGCACTCTACGCATGCGCAAACATCACACGCACAATATAATACATAAATGTACGCTTACATACGAACTAATTAACTCTATTTCCCACAGGGAAATGACCTATTTGCCAAAAGTGACAACAAGTAAGGTCAATGACTACTATTTCAACCTCCTCCACCAGTACAGGAAGAAAGTCTCCAGTCTGTGCTCGAGGTATGTTTCTGTTTCGTCCGTTTAATAATAATAATAATAATAATAATAATAATAATAATAATAATAATAATAATAATAATAATAATAATAATAATAATGACCTGGTCTTTTTATAATGATGATTTTTGTTTTATTTAATATTATCTTTTTCACAAAGAGGAATTATGGTTTGCCTGTTAGGAATGGAATAATAATAATAATAATAATAATAATAATAATAATAATAATAATAATAAATCAGTCTACAGTAAATAAATAAAAATAATAATAATAATAATTTAGTAAATAATAACGAAAGTAATAATAATAAATATATGAACATGTAGTTAATAATAATAATAATAATAATAATGATGATAATAATAATATTAATAATAATAATAATACATAAGTAAATATACAGCCAGTAAATAATAATAATAATAATAATAATAATAATAATAATAATAATAATAATAATACTTTTGACTAAATTGTAAAGAAACACATATACAAATAATACTAAACCCAACATCAAAGCGAAGGCTTTACAAAAGTTATTTTTTGCTTAACTCCAAAAAAATTATGTAAAATCTTTTTTTATAGAACTTAGAAAAAACTCATAATTATAATTAATATATTTTTTCTGACATCATCAGAGACACTCATCTGTTGACGCTGAATATCTACATCGACTCTCCTTACTACGAGATCATCGAGGAGACCCCTGCTTACACGGTAAGTTGTTTGCTTGTAAACAAAGTTGTTTGCTTGTGAACAAAAGTTGTTTGCTTGTAAACAAAGTTGTTTGCTTGTAAACAAAGTTGCTTGTTTGTGAACAAAGTTGTTTGCTTGTGAACAAAGTTGTTTGTTTGTGAACAAAGTTGTTTGTTTGTAAACAAAATTGTTTATTTGTGAACAAAGTTGTTTGTTTGTGAACAAAGTGGTTTGTTTGTAAACAAAGTTGTTTGTTTGTAAAAAATAAGTTGTTTGTTTGTGAACAAAGTTGCTTATTTGCAAACAAAGTTGTTTGGCTGTAAACAAAATTGTGTTTGCAAGCATTTTTTTTTAAACAAAGTTACTTGTAAAAAATTGTTTGTTTATAAGCAAAGTTACTTGTCTGTACAAAATAGCTTGTTTGTAAAAAAAAAAACTGTTTGTAAACAAAGTTGTATGTTTGTAAACAGAGTTTTGTAAAAAAAAATGTTTGTAAGCAAGTTTTTTAAAAGTTACTTGCCTGTAAAAAATACCTCGTTTGTAAACAGAGTTGTTTGTTTGTAAACAAAATTGTGAGTTTATAGCAATTTTTTCAAAGTTACTTGTTTGTAAAAAAATTGCTTGTTTGTAAACAAAGTTGTCTGTGTGCAAACATAATGGTTTGTTTGTAAAGAAAGCCATTTGTTTATGAACGAAGTTGTATGTAAACAAGGCTATTTGTTTGTGAACAAAGTACTTGTTTGTAAACAGGATATGCTTGTAAACAAAGTTACTTGTTTGTAAACAAAATTATCTGTTTGTAAATTAAGCTATTTCCCTTGCAAACATAATTGTAAAGAAAGCTATTCATTAGTGAACAAAATTATTTTTGTGTGAACAAAGTTATTTACTTTTCACTGTATAATAACATTTATTTATTTATTTATATAATAAAGTATTTGTTTATCTACCCATTTATTTATTTATATATTTAGTTATTGATTGATTGATTCATTTATTGATTGATTCATTTTATTTTTTCATTCTTACAGTTCGACACTCTACATGTATTTATTTACTTAGTGATTGACTGACTGATTGACTGATTGATCGATTCTTACAGTTCGACACTCTACTCAGCAACATAGGGGGATCGCTCGGCCTCTTCATCGGCGTGTCGGTCATCAGCATCGTCGAGGTGATCGAGTTCTTCGTCGACATCTTCTTGACGTCGATACGATCGCGACGGGGAAGGATTCGGGACGCCGATGGGAAAGGTAACTTGGATGATGGATGGATGGATGGATGGGTGGATGGATGAATAGGTGGGTGGGTGGATGGATGGATGGATGGATGGATGGACGGATGGATGGGTGGGTGGGTGGGTGGGTGGATGGATGGACAGATGGATGAATGTATGGATGGATGAATGCATGGATGGATAAATGCATGGATGGTTGTATGGATGGATGAATGCAAGGATGGATGTATGGACAGATGAATGCATGGATGGATGTATGGACAGATGAATGCATGGATGGATGAATGCATGGATGGATGGATGTATGGATGAATGGATGGATGAATGCATGGATGGATGTATGGACGGGTGGATGAGGAGGGGCTTATCCCATAATCCTACAGGATTAAGGGACGAGAAAAATAACTCATAATCTCAGTGTAAGCTCCTGATGCCTGCAAATCATGCAATGCTTGGTGAAAGAGACGAAAACCTGCTTTGACTGGCGAAAAAGAACCCCTACAAGCGCCCTCGAGACTGAAAAACGACACTCTCCCGCCAGGCCAAACTACAGTCATGTATCCTGACGACGTCTGCCAGGGCTGCGTCACCCCACAAGCCCTGGAACGCCTGAAGAGGGAAATGGCTAAAGAGACGGAGCGGGACATACAGGCCCTCAGGAGGGAGATGGCGCAGGAGAAGGAGCGAGACAGGGCGCAGCTCGAGAAGGACATGGCGCTCCAGAAGGAGGAGCTGACGAAAGAGATGGCCAGAGTGAGGGAGATGTCCGAGAAGGACCTGGAGGCTTATCTGGACGCGTCAGTCGACAGGATAATCGGTGGGTGGTGAGTCTCCCTTGTCACAGGCGGCTTCAGGTCGTCTCTTGTGTGTGTGACTGGAATAAAGGTCACCATTCCTGTTCCCTGGAACACTTCGGGAATGAGATTCCTAGATATATGACCTTAAATGCCCCGGGTGTGTTTTTGCTTATTGTTTAGACAGTGGCTGAAATAAAGGTCATTTTTTTAGGGGGGTTGTTTGTTTGGACCGTGGTTAGAATAAAGGTCACCATTCCGGTTGCTTGGAATACTTCGGGAATGTGATTCCTAGTCCTATGGCCTTATATGACGTGGGTGTGTTTTTGTTTTTTTGATTGTGGCTGGAACAAAGGTCACCATTCCTGTTCCATGGAATCCTCCTGGAATGAGATTCCTAGCCCTATGACCTTCTTTCCTAAGTTTTGTTAATTGTGAGTGTGACCGGAATAAAACTTACCCTTCCATTCCCTGGAATATTTTAGGGTTTTGTTTGATTTTTTGACTCTGGCTGGAATAAAGGTCACCATTCCGGTTCCCTGGAATCCTTCTGGAATGAGATTCCGCTATGCCTTAGTAGACACATAAGTGAACAAAGTACCAGGTAATTAGTCGACAGTGGTGAGGTCACATCGGGTCAAAGGTCATGGCTAGGAACGTCATCCCATATACTTTTGAATATTTCTCAAATACTCTTAGACTAAGTCATGACACTTGACTATAAAACTGATTTAAGCAAGAGGCAATCAAGTTTAATATTTTCTTCTTCTTCTTCTCCTTCTCCTTCTTCTTCTTCTTCTTCTTCTTCTTCTTCTTCTTCTTCTTCTTCTTCTTCTTCTTCTTCTTCTTCTTCTTCTGCAGGAGTCAGTTCTGAGAACAAGTCCAAGGACGATTCGGCTGGCTGGGCCAAGCAAGCTTTCAACGCGCTCTTCTTGAAACGCTGACTGGAACAAACGTCTTGGTAGTTTCCAGAGTATGTAGTTTTCGGAGTGGGTAGTGTCCATTGTAGGTAGTTTTTAGTGTATAGCTTCCAGTGTAGGTAGCTTCCAGCATAAATAGTTTATAGTTTGGTCAGTTTCCAGTAAAGTAATTTCTAGTTTGGTCAGTTTCCAGTAAAGGCAGTTTCCAGCTGACTGGAACAAAGGTCTTGGTAGTTTCCAGTGTATGTAGTTTCCGGAGTGGGTAGTGTCCATTGTAGGTAGTTTCTAGTGTATAGCTTCCAGTTAGGTAGTTTCCAGTGTAGGTAGCTTCCAGCATATATAGTTTATAGTTTGGTTAGTTTCCAGTACAGGTTTCCAGGAAATAATTTCTAGTTTGGTCAGTTTTCAGGAAAGGTAGTTTCCAATATACTTCAGCGTACGTAGTTTCCCATGTAGGTAACGTCCAGCATGGGGAGTTTCCAGTCTAGGTAGCTTCTGGTATGAGGTGATTCCAGTGTAGGCAGTTTCCAGTGGTGATAGTTTCCAGTACACGTGGTTGATAGTGTAAGCAACTCCTTGAGAAGGTTTTTCATTTTACAGTGTAGGTAAATTTCAATGTGTGTGGTTTATATATATAATATAAGTATATATATATAAAGATTGCAGTGATTTTTCGTTATATCACATACCCTGGATGTTATATACTCTGTTTTGAAAACACTACGTAAAAAATATATGTATATATATATATATATATATATATATATATATATATATATATATTTATACAATATGTGTATACCTGTATGTATATGTGTGTATATATATATATATATATATATATATAAATATATATATATATATATATATATATATATATATATATATATATATATATATATATATATATATATATATATATATATAATATATATATATATATATATATATATATATATATATATATATATATATATATATATATATATATATGTTTGTGTGTGTGTGTGTGTGATCAGTGTATTTAATGTGCCTTGTTCTTCAAATAAATGGAACGTATTTTTCACGCGTCGTTTAAATTCTGATTATCATCCTTAAAATAAAAAGAAATTTTTTTCAGCTAATAATTTTGGTCCCATGATAATTCGTATTTCTAAAATTATCATCTGATTATTTAATTTTTAAATGCGTTACAGAAATTCAATGGAAAAAAATACTGAAATTCTTTTTTTAATCAAAGAAGAATTGAATGTAATAAAATAACAATAATAATAATAATAATAATAATAATAATAACAATAATAATAATAATATAAACAGAACAGCAAAAAATACACAAAAAATAATAATAATAATAATAATAAAATAATAATAATAATATTAATAATAGTAAAAATAACAATACTATAAACAGAAAAGCAAGAAATACACAATAATAATAATAATAATAATAATAATAATAACAACTACACTGGAATTATCTGCTCAATTCTGATGCATTATTTACCTACTAATAAACATTATTAATAACTTAATAACACGAGCAACAACGGCAATAACGCTGCTGTTGCTGATAACAGTTACTACAAGTACCCGCTACTCCGCAGTGAACCGGAAGCCCATTATTTAGCGAAATGACCTAATTTGCATAATACGCTTTTAATGGTCGGGGCAGCGATGCCCTTGTTATCAGATGCTTACTTTTAATTTGCCCGTCCCAGTGATGAATCGCCTTCACGGAGTAATTTGGGAAAGTATAAAAAGTATATAAAAAAAGAAATAGTTTTGGAAAGTATAAAGAGTTTATAAAAATAGATATATGCCTTTGGTAAGTGTAAAACGTTTATAAAAACGAAGTAATTTTGTAAAGTGTATAAAAAGAAATATTTTGTAAAGTATATAAAAAATGAAAAAGTATATGAATACTTTTGTAAAGTATAAAAAATATATAAATACCTTTTGGAAAGTATAAAAAAGTACATAAATACCTTCTGGAAAGTATAAAAGTATATGAATACTTTTGGAAAAGTATAGAAAGTATATAAAAAGAAATGCTTTTGTAAAGTATAAAAAGTACATAAAATGGAGATACAGCTTGAAGATATACTTTGGAAGGTTTGAAAAGTATGAAAAGTGGGAGTAGGGAATAATAATAATAATAATAATAATAATAATAATAATAATAATAATAATAATAATAATAATTCATATATATATGAATTATTATTATTATTATTATTATTATTATTATTATTATTATTATTCTAAAACAAGCAGCTCTTGAATATAAAACAGATTCTTATATCCATGCTAACATTGGTCTTATTTTTATGGCATACTGTTCATGCTGGAAATTTTCAATAATAATAATAATAATAATAATAATAATAATAATAATAATAATAATAATAATAATAATAATAATAATAAATATATACACTTCTTAAAACATTCGACATCTATTATCTAAACCATCACCGCACCTATCCCAGAGTCTGTCCAGCACAAACAACAAAGACTTCTTAAAACATTCGACATCTATTATCTAAACCATCACCACACCTATCCCAGAGTCTGTCCAGCACAAACAACAAAGAGACCTCGAGATTTCTCAGAGGACGAGGCACAAACCAACAAAGAACTAAACGAACCACTTTGCATACAGTGGACGAGGGTTCCGCGTGCTTTTCTCCCTACTTTTTCCTTGGACAAAGAAGCGACAAAGAAACCTCGCATTTCCTCAACGTGGCACAATTACTGCAGATCAAGTTGTCACAAAGGGACCTCTTGACAATGGGCAGATGATCGTGAGGTCTGGGTCTCAAGGTACCAGTGAGGTAGAATCTCTTCTGTCAGGCGAGGGGCTCCCTTGATGGTGGGGAGTGAGAGAGAGAAGTAGTATTAGGAGGAGGAGGAGGGAGAGAGAAGAGGAGCAAGAGGGTGAGAAGTTGTGAGAAGTTGAAGGGAAAAGACCAACAGGGTTTCATCCTTGAGACACCAGGAAGACACCTCAGTGTATAATTTCCTCCTGACAAGGAAATCGCCCCAAGGCTGGGGCATGATGGGAGTAAGGAAAGAGCAATGAGCAGGAGGAAAGGAGGAAGGAGATGAAGAAGAGGAGAAGGGTCAGAAAGAAGCGAATGAGGGGAGAGGGTAAGGGAAGCAGAGAAAGAAGGATAAAAAAAAAAAAGATATGAGATTCGTTCTCATGTACAGTAATGGCTGGTCTCGTGGGGCCAGATAACACGCCCAGTTTTCAGACCCTTATACTTTTTTTTTTTCTGAGATACGGAGAGCAGAGAGCATAATTATTCCCTGTCTAGGAGAGCATAATGTGTTATTTTGCTCACAGCTGAAAGAGCTGAAATAATTCGTACCTTAGAAAATAAGGGGATTATCCTAGATATATTTGCACTAGTGTCGAAAGGAGTTACTTCCATTTTTCCTTCATAAATCATAATGTGAAAACGTGGGTTAAATATTGTTATTAAACTTCATTTAATCCTATTTCCACCTGCAATATTAGTTGCTTCGTAATTATGCACTTCAAAGTCTTGGTTTTTTACCAAGAAAGAGAAGGACTTGTGTTGAATCTTATATCAAAAGCAAGATTTCCCAGCTATAAAATCTAGTTAAATGTTCAGTTCCTGCTTGAATTATTTAAGTGAAAATATATATATGAAGATATAATTTTGTAAAAGTTTAAGAACACTGTCAACAAACAAGAGCAATCAGGAAAACAAGACTTGAATTATTCGTATGAATTAATCTACATAATGCATAAGAATTGTAAAATGTGTATGCATATTTTACCAACTTATTCATATTTTTATCTGTTTATTTATTGATTTATTAATTTATCTTTTTCCTAATAAACGATCTCATCTTTCTGTATTTCCTATGATCTACTGTAACTTCTTTCAAATGATCACCATATTCTTTTAATTGTTCCATATGAATAGGGGTTTATCCTCTGAATAATAATAATATAATAATAATAATAATAATAATAATAATAATAATAATAATAATAACATAGATACAAAATATGTATATATTTTTATATAAATAAAAAAAACTCGTGCATTTTATATCAGTGATCCCTCACTCATATAAAAGCATTTTCCATTTTATATCAGTGATCCCTCACTGATATAAAAACATTCTGCATTTTACATCAGTGATCCCTCACTCGTCTAACGGTGAAGATAACGACTCTCATGTTTACCCCTGAATAGATATTATCAATAAGGGAACATTCTCTTTCCCAGTTCATTATTATGTCGAAAAAGTCCCCCAACCTGCTGGTAAAACATCCCTCCGCATTATCATGTAAATGAAGTTCCGTGTTTATAAAAGGTGCGTCATTGAAGTCAAGTGAAAATAATTCCCGAGAGCGAGATCGCGAATATTCTCCGATATCGGTCGAAGTTGTTTATATTTCTTCTTACTTTTTATTTGTTTGTTTATTTATTTACTTACTTACTTAATGACTTAGATATCTGTCTGTCTATCTATCTATTTTTTGTTTATTTATCAGTTTCTTTGTTTACGTATTTACTCTTTTACTGATTATATGTATCTACCAGTAATTTTAAGTTTTATTTATGTATTTATTAATTAGTTTTGTTTTCGTTTATTTATTTATTTATTTATTTATCTATTTATTTGTTTATTTATTAATATACTTATCTGTCTATCAACCAATTTACCTTTATATTTATTTATTAATTTGTTTGTTTTGTATTTTTTTACTTGTTAATTTATTCACTTATTTATTTATACACTTATATACATATTTATTTATTTACTTATTAATTTATTTATCTATTAATTTATCACTCATCTCCCTCTACCAGCCATACCAGGATCCGTTCATGAACGAAAGTGTATCGGAACTTTTGAGGATCAAGGCTTCTCCCCCAACAAATGGGATTTGAATCCCATCAGCCAAACGGCATTGGGATCGTTTCCATGAAAATTCAATCGTTTATTCATTCCCTTATAGGCACGGATCCTTCCAGCTTTCCTGGTCGTAAAGTTACTGAGGAGAGAAAAGAAGATTTTAATATGTTTGTCAAGGATGGAATGGAGCTATGATTGTCCTACTTTGAGAATGTTATATATATATATATATATATATATATATATATATATATATATATATATATATATATATATATATATATATATATAATATATATATATATATATATATATATATATATATATATATGTATATATATATATATATATATATTATCTCTCTCTCTCTCTCTCTCTCTCTCTCTCTCTCTCTCTCTCTCTCTCTCTCTCTGCCTGTCTGTACCTCTCTCGCTGACGGACAGGCCCCGAGTTGCAAAAGGGCGAAATAATAGCGATTAAGTCATCATTAACGGAGAAAATGCAAGAAACCCCATAAGCTTCGCCCAATTTAGTAATTATGCTAATTAGATCTGAGCTCGTCTCTCTCTCTCTCTCTCTCTCTCTCTCTCTCTCTCTCTCTCTCTCTCTCTCTCTCTCTCTCTCTCTCTGGATAAAAAAATAATTACGGGGGAGAATCATATGTCATGTTCTCATGAATATTATCAAAGATAAGTCTTTTATCTTCGTTATGATAAAGGCATTTTAGTGTATCATAATTTTCATCTATTATTTATTTATGTATTTATTTATTCGTTCCTACAAACTCCAAAGGCATTCAGTTATTCTGGTTGATATGAAAGGTTTCATGGCTGGAAAGGGATGCTGAATTTTAATTTAAAAAATTTTCAACAATATTATATAATAACTATTTCAGTATTTCTATCAAGTGTGTCTACGTCCGTGTTGGATGTGAAAGGGTTCGGAGGTCCACATCAGCCATAATACTCTCTTATAGATATATATATAATTATATACATATAAATATACATATAATTATTTTTATGTATATATACATATATACTGTATATGTACATATATAATCATATTTTGTTTATACACATATAATTGTTTTTATGTATATACATACATACATGCATACATACATACTTCTTCTCCTGCTTTGTCTTCAGCCTTTACCCATCTCTTATACATACACACATATATATACATACATACATAATACATACACACATGCATATATAATATATATATATATATATATATATATATATATATATATATATATATATATATATATATATATATAAACACATACATATATAAACATTCTCTAAGTGAAACAATCTTAGCTCCATTCCATCCTTGACAAACATATTAAAACCTTCCTTTCTCCCTTTACTAAATTCACCACCACGAAAGCTGGAAGGATCCGTGCCTATAAGGGAATGAATAAATGATTGAATTTTCATGGAAACGATCCCAATACCGTTTGGCTGATGGGATTCAAATCCCATTTGTTGGGGGAGAAGCCTTGATCCTCAAAAGTTCCTTGGGGGTCGATTCCACATCCGATACACTTTTTGTTCATGAACGGATCCTGGTATGGCTGGATGAAGGAGGTGAGTGATAAATAGATAAAGAAATGAATGAATGAATAAATAAATAAACAGATAAATATATGCCTATAAAAATAAGTAAATTAATTATTAAGTAAAAAAATACAAAAACTGAAAACAAAAACAAATGAATGAATAAAAATAAGGTGAATTTTTTGAGAGATAGATAAGTTATTAATAAACAAATAAATATATAGAGAAATAAATGAATAGATAAATAAATGGGTAAATACACAAATAAATAAATAAGCAAATACATACATCAACAAAAACAAACAAATATATACATAAATAAATATAAAGGGAAATTGGTTGATAGATAAATATCTGAATAAATATATAAATAAAGTAATAAGTAAATAAATGAATAAACTACTGAATAAATAAGTGAATAAATGACTAGACAGATAGATATTTAGGTAGATAGACCGATATATAGTTAGGTATATACATAGATAGATAGATATAGTCATTAAGTAAGCACATAAATAAATAAAAATTAAAAGTAAGAAAAAACATAAACAACTTGAAACGATATTCGGAGAATATTCGCGATCTCACTCTTGCGAATTATTTTCACTTGACTCCAATGTCGCATCTTTTATAAACACGAAACTTCATTTACATGATAATGCAGAGGGATGTTTTGCCAGCTGGGTGGGGGACTTTTTCGACAGAATAATGAACTGGGAAAGAGAATATTCCCATATGGATAATATCTACTCAGGAGTGAATATGAGAGCCGTCATTTTGAACAAGAGACGAGTGAAGGATCACTGATATAAAATGGTAAACGTTTTTGTATCAGTGAGGGATCACTGACGTAAAATGCAGACTGTTTTTATATGAGCGAGGGATCACTGATGTAAAATGCTGACTGTTTTTATGTAAGGGAGGGATCACTGATATAAAATGCAGGCTGTTTTTATATGAGTGAGTGATCACTGATATAAAATGATACATGATTTTGTATCAGTGAGGGATCACTGATGTAAAATCCAAACTGTTTTTATATGAGTGAGGGATCACTGATGTAAAATGCAGACTGTTTTTATATGAGTGAGGGATCACTGTTGTAAAATGCAGACTGTTTTTATATGAGTGAGGGATCACAGATTGTAAAATGCATAGTGTTTTTATATGAGTTAGGGATCACTGATATAAAATGTACTGTTTTTATATGAGTGAGGGATCACTGATATAAAATGAAAAATTTTTTTTTGCAAAGAACGTTGAGAGAAAAATATTTAATTTCTCCATAAGGAAACTTGTGATAGAACATTATACATAGAATTATATAGTACGTGGCTTTTTAATGCCACATTTAATTTTAACTTGGTGAAAATTGTCTCTTCATTTAGAAGCCGAATTGTTATAAAAAACTATAGCTAAAATAGCTTGTGATATTTGCATATATATATATATATATATATATATATATATATATATATATATATATATATATATATATATATATATATATATATATATATATATATATATATATAATCGACAAAGTATCAAGTACATATTCTCTTGACTTCAACTGCAATTCATCAAATTTTAAATATAAATAAATCTCATCACCCTGTTCT
>JANJGK010000037.1:712308-722308 GCA_039081455.1 Macrobrachium rosenbergii
TCATCAGTATTCAAAGGGGAACTCTGTGTTCCCGGGGAACTTACTTCGCCTTTTCGTGAAATTTCGAGAATCGAAATAAAACGAAGACTCACAAAAGATTCTCTCCGGTGAGAAGAAGAAGAAGAGAAGAAGAAGAAGAAGAAGAAGAAGAAGAAGAAGAAGAAGAAGAAGGCGAACTCCCATCGCCGAATTGCGCGGCTGAATATAAATTTCTCCCTCTACTTCTTTACCCCTCTCCCTCTCTCTACCCATCTTTCTCTCTCTACCCTCCCTCTCATCTCCCTGCCCCTCTCTACCCACCTCCCTCTCTCTACCTCTCTCCCTCTTACTCACTCTCTATACCCCTCTCCCTCCCTCTCTACCTATCTCCCTCCCTCTCTCTACCCATCTTCCTCTCCCTCCCTCTCTAACCCTCTCCCTCTTCATCCCTCTCTACCTATCTCCCTCTCCTTCCCTCTCTCTACCCATCTCCCTCTCCCTCCCTCTCTCTACCTCTCGCCCTCTCTACCCATCACCCTCTCCCTCTCCACCCCTCTCTAACCCTCACCCTCTCCCTCTCTACCCCTCTCCATCCCTCTCTAACCCTCACCCTCTCCCTCCCTCTTTACCCCCACCCTCCTACTCCCTCTCTCAACTTCTCTCCCTCTCCCTCCCTCTCCCCTTCTCTCGCCCCCTCCCTCCCTCTCTATCGCTCGCCCTCTCCCTCCCTCTCTACCCATCTCCCTCCCCCTCTCTACCCCTCTCTAACCCTCACCCTCTCCCTCCTACTCCCTCTCTCAACTTCTCTCTCTCTCTCTCCCTCCCTCACCCCTTCCATATCATTATTCAGATTGGGTCTTTTTGCAGAGGAAAACTTTGGGAAAAGTGTGATATGTAATTCCCAGCCGGGAGGATTCCGACGGCCGGGAATTATGTTCCTTTCCTTCGTGGGGGGAACTTTGAAAGCGGATAACTGGCGAAGTGTTTTTTTTGGGGGGGGGGGGGGCGGCGGCGGTCGTTCCCGATGGTAATGATGTCAGTCTTTGCGGCGGAGAGGGAATGATTTCGGATCGAGTTTTAAACTGACGTATTGAGCTGAACTGAATGTGGAAATTAGGCCATGAGGCCATTTCTGTATCTATATCTATCAGTCTATCTGTGAGTTTTTGGTAGGAAGGGTGGCCTACATTAGTTCCATGTGAGAATGAGGGAATGGTTGACTGAGTTACAGAAAGACGAAATATAGAAGGAAGTATTAAATTAACGATTAATAATTAATAAGATATGTGAAATAAAAAAAATTAATTTTAGCACAACGAAACGATGATAGATATAAAACAATTAAATGTACAGAGATATAAATAAAAAATTATTAAGAAAAAAAATTGTTTAGGTTTACAATATAAAATATATCAGGATGAAAATGAAAATACCATATAGCAACAGTATATAGACCATCATTACTTAAAAACTAAAGATAAATACAAGAAATACGAAGGCGGAAAACAAAGTTAAAACAATGAAAATAAAAATATACCTGGATAAAACGTAAATAAAGCGATAGAAAGTAAAAGAGAAAGTATTTTCGAAAGGTTGGAGAAAATGTATCAAAGGGAGAATTTCACAGGTAAACCAGTCAATTTGTGTCGGGTTTCGAAAAAAAAAAAAAAAAAAAAATAGAAATATTAAAAGGTGGTTTCAGGATGGACGATGATATATAAATAAATAAATACAAATAAAAAATAAATTATCAACAGGTGGTTTTGGGATGGAGGAGGATAGATAAATAAATAAATAAATAAATAAAAAAGAAAAAATATGAAAAGGTGGTTTCGGGATGGACGATGATAAATCAATAAATAAATACAAATAAAAAATAAATTATCAATAGGTGGTTTCGAGATGGACGATGATAAATAAATAAATAAATAAATAAATAAATAAATAAAAAAGGAAAAAAATATTAAAAGGTGGTTCCGGGATGGAGGATGATAAATAAATAAATATATAAATAAATAAATAAAAAAAATTAAAAGGTGGTTTCGGGATGGTGGATGATAAATAAATAAATAAATAAGTAACTAAGTAAATAAAAAAAAATATTAAAAGGTTTTTTCGGGATGGAGGGTGAAGTGAAACATCTTAATGAATTGGATTCATCAGGAGACGGAGCGGATGTAATTAGGTAGTGTGTTTTCGAGGTTTTGCACGGACATAAACACACACACATGCACACACAAAAGCATGTATGTAAAGACAGACAAATAAATACATAAATAAACTGATGAACAAATAAATTAATTGCACCTAAAAATTTTTTTATATAACATGAAAGCTCTCGGTATATGCATCTTTTACTTTATATTATTTTAATGTCAAATGCTATTATTTGACATACGAGTGTATATATACATGTATATATACTACATACATACATACATACATACATACATACATACATACATACATACATACATACATATACATATATATATGTGTGTGTGTGTGTGTGTGTGTTTGCGTGTGTGCAAAGTGGGAATTCTTGCAATAACACTAAACAGCAATATATGAGTAACGTATAATGCAAATTTATCAAAATGAATTGAAGCAAAATGTAGAAAGACACCTCAGTATCATGAATAAATCAAATCATCCTTTATTTACGGAGTGCGAGAGTTTATTTTCACAAAAAAAAAAAAAAATGAAGAATTGCATAATGATAATTACCATAACAGAACACTAAATTCCACGTATCCTTATTAATATTATGAATAACTCCGTGTATTAATACAACCTTTGATTCACCCTAAAACCAAAAACATTCCTCTGGGAGTAGTGCCGTCAGTGCACCTCATGCGGTGCACTGTAGGCATTACTGAAGGTTTTTGCAGCCTTCCTTAGGGCCCTAGCTGAAATCCCTTTCGTTCCTTTTACTGTACGTCCTTTCATATTCTCATTCTTCCATCTTACTCTCCACCCTCTCCTAACAATTGATTCATAGTGCAACTGCTTTGAGGTTTTCCTCCTGTTACACTTTTCAAACCTTTTACTGTCAATTTCCATTTCAGCGCTGAACGACCTCATAGGTCCCAGTGCTTGGTTTTTGGCCTGAATTCTACGTTCAACTCCATTCAACTCTAAGATATTCCTGAATGAAATATGAAGCGATTGCAAATGGAGAGAATAGGTCTCTCCCATAAGAACAATTTACCCAAATCACATCCCACCCGAGTTGCTAGCTTTAACAACCCACAAACGAAAAAAAAAACACACACACCATAAAAAAATACCCATCAAACAAACCTCCCATCCCGGGGAAGTAAAATCTATGAAGAGCTTTGAGCAGTTGTCCCACAAAAAAAAAAAAAGAGATGAAAAAAAAAGTACTTATAATCTTAACAAAACACTAAAGCCCTCACTACATCTTTAGCTATAAAGGGCTTTATGGCTACGGGTTACTAAGCTAAAGTGTTTGCCACCCTGTTCCACAGGACCGTTTATAGAGTCCCGTTCGATGCCACAGAGGAGAGTTTTGTATAGAGGAACAGGCTCTATGGCCCGGCAGAAACTGCCCGCTCTCATTTTGCCTTGTTCGTTTGCCGTCGGGGAATTTTATTGCAGTTTTTTCCCCCCCTTCGTCTATTTTTTATATTTTTTTTTTTTTGCTGGGGCCATAAGAACATTGGAGGGTAAACTCTTAATAGTCATCGTTAAAAGTGGGGCCATAAAGTTGTCCTTTTTAATGGAGGGGCGGGGGTATGGAGATGCGAAAATTTTTTTGTAAGGAGACTCAGATGGAAGCCGAGATGAAATGTTTGTTTCAGTTTTCCGTAAAAGAAAACTGTTGTGCCGGCTTTGTCTGTCCGTCCGCGCTTTATTCTGTCCGCCTTCAGATCTTGAAAACTACTGAGGCTAGAGGGCTGCAAATTGGTATGTTGATCATCCACCCTCCAATCATCAAACACACCAAATTCCAGCCCTCTAGCCTCAGTAGTTTTTACTCTATTTAAGGTTAAATTTAGCCATGATCGTGCTTCTGGCAACGATACAGGATAGGCCACCACCGGGCTGTCGTTAAAGATTCATGGGCCGCAGTTCATACCGCATTATACTGAGACCACTGAGAGACAGATCTATTTTCGGTGGCCTTGATTATACGTTGTGGCGGCTGTACAGAAAACTCGACTGCGCCGAAGAAACTGCCGCGCAATTTTTACTTGTTTATAATTTTTAAGGACTTTTCTTTCTTCTTTCTGGTTTCCCTGTTCTATTTAATTGGGATTTTTCTGTACGTAATATGGACAGAGAAATGAAATGTTGCTTTTTTTTAATTTTTTCTGCCATTTTCTATCTTCTATTTTTTTTATTCTCTCTAAAATGGGATTATTACAAAATACAGTTATTACATAATACACACAGAGAAATTAAATATATCCCTTTTAATTTTTTTCCTAGCACTTTCTATCTTTTTATTTTTTCTGTTCTATTTAAAGCGGGATTATTATATACAATACAGACTGAGAAATGACATGTTTCTTTTCTGAATTTTTTTTCTAGAATTTTCAGTATTTTTTTCGTTCTCCCTGTTCTATCTAAAATGAGATTATTACAGAATGGAGTTATTAAATAATACAAGCGGAAAAATAAAATTTTTCTTTACAAATTTTCTCTGGCCTTTTCTGTAAATTTTCCAGTCTCCTTCTATCTAAAATGGGCTTTTGACATAACACAAGCATAACAAAATCATCAATTAATTTCCCAGAAGTTTACTAATCTGAAAACACTGAAATAATTTACATGTTAAAATCTCATCAATTACCTTTGTACCAAATTCTATTCAATTAATTCTGACACCACTTCTTCCTAATAAATTCTTGATCCACATGGTCACAAACTCTTCCTTGTCTAAACAAACACTGCTCTTCCAATATCAGCCCTTTAGGCGTACATCTAACTGCCTCTCTAATAAAAGAGTACCATACAATTCCCTTATTGACTTAGTAATGTTATGGCCCTATAATTCTTACAATCTCTTATCAGTTTATCTCAGAATGGCAACGTGATAAAATTTATTAGAATTCCAGGCGTCAATTTGATTATGCATACTGTTAATATTAATAATCATCATATCTCTTATTTGTTAGTTTTAATAATGAGTGAGAGATTAATTATCATATCTCCTATTTATTAATATTAACAATAAATAAGAAAATAAGCCATATCTATGAATTATACTTTGCATATTGTTAATATTAATTATTAGTTATCCTAATTATTATTTTTGATCATAAGTAAGAGAAATAAGGGATATCCTAAGACAAATAATATTCAACTCAATACAGAAAATAACACGATATTCCCACATCATATAACGCAACCACAAACAGCACTGAGAAACACTTGACAAAGACGTTGTGCAGCCTACAACAATTCACAACCAATCGCAAACGCCAATAACCGAAAACTCTTGTATAACTGACAATAGCAATAAAATGGAATATGGCCGAATTACACCTCTACAGAACAATTTAAAGTCTTACCGTGAGGCAGCTATTTTTAGCTGGCAAATCCAGAGGCACTTGTTACACTCACAGATCCAGGGTGTACAACTATTTTCGCTCTGTTTCTTTCCGAAGTAAACTAGATATAAATAAAAAAAGAACTGCGGATTTGTCAGTTAGAGCTCCGAGCGCAAGACTGCCATCTAGTGGCTAGGTGACGAAATACAATAGTTTTTTGTTTTATAAAGGTAGATATTAGCATGATATATATATATATATATATATATATATATATATATATATATATATATATATATATATATATATATATATATATATATATATATAAGCACTCAGGAGTACAGTGACGCCTTTACCCACGCGGCCAACAAGTTGTTGGCCGTGTGGGTAAAGGCGTCACTGTAGTCCTGAGTTCTTGTCTTTCGTTGGTTCGAGCCCACGGGACGACGAACTTATTATCAACTAAAAAATTCCCCTTCGGTAACAGATATGAAAATATATTATTTCCGAGGTAGGGCGAACTGGGTATTAGAGGACGTTTGTAGCTTAATGCTTGTATATGAATCACGGTGATGTGACAAAAAGTCATATATATATATATATATATATATATATATATATATATATATATATATATATATATATATATATATATATATATATATATATGTATGTATATATATATATAACAGTAGTAAATTAAAAGGGTAAAAAAAAGTGGGTGCAGCTATGGGCCAAAGGAACGCTACTACAAACACCCTCAAGTAATGCCTACAGTACACCGCGCGAACTCCGCTGACAGCACCATTACCCTGTAGCATCAATTACAGAAACACTCGTCTTCAAAATGCCTCTTTGCTCAATGTCACGAGAGAAAACTTTTAAAAGAATAAAAAAGAAGATTGCAATTCCCGTCCATCAACATAACCATAATCTGAGCGAGCTATTAAAACAAACTCTCTCTCTCTCTCTTTCTCTCTATCGGTCTCTCTCTTTCTCTCCCTGAATCTTTCTCTCTCTCTCTTTCTCTATCGGTCTCTCTCTTTCTCTCCCTGAACCTTTCCCTCTTTCTCTCCCTGAATCGCTCTCTCTTTCTATCCCTGAATCTTTCTCTCTCTCCCTGAATCTTTCTCTCTTGGTCTCTCTCTTTCTCTCCCTGACTCTTTCTCTCCCTGAATCTTTCTCTCTCTCTCACTTTCTATCCCTGAATCTTGTTCTCTTTCTCTCTCTTTCTATCCCTGAATCTTGTTCTCTCTCTCTCTCTCTCTCTCTCTCTCTCTCTCTCTCTCTCTCTCTCTCTCTCTCTCTCTCTCTCTCTCCGTTGCGTTCTCATGTTTGTTCTGGGCAACAAGGGTTTGCTCTTCTGATGAGGTACTCTCAAAAGAATGTTTCCAAACGTATCTTTTTTATTATTATTTTTTTTCTGTGTATCACTGAAGCTGATGTGATGTAGGTGATGGATTTGAGATTTAAATGGAAATGTGCGGTTTATTTATTTTATATTTTTTTTATGTTGTGTGCGTTAATGTATTTTAAGTGTGTGTATTTATGATTACGATTTTTTTTTTATAGAATTTTCAGAATTTGGATTCAGCATCAAAGGAGGTTTTTTCTTGTCGAATTATCTATCTAACGAGAGAGAGAGAGAGAGAAAGAGAGAGAGAGAGAGAGAGAGAGAGAGAGAGAGAGAGAGAGAGAGAGAGAGAGAGAGAGAGAGATGCAATTCTTTTAGAGTGTTAAAGGAGATTTTTTCTATCTAATTATCTATCTAACGAGAGAGAGAGAGAGAGAGAGAGAGAGAGAGAGAGAGAGAGAGAGAGAGAGAGAGAGAGAGAGAGAGAGAGAGAGAGGTACAATCCTTTCATGCATATTGGGCTGTCCCATACATGCATAAATACATACATACATATCATACATACATACATACGGAAGTGTGTATCTTGCAACAACAACGAAAAATCCTTTCATGCATATTAGGCTGTCCCATACATGCATAAATACATACATATATACATGCAGAAGTGTGTATCTTGCAACAACAAAAAATAAAAAACATACAGTTAGAGAAAGAATCTGAATGAAACCCAGCTTCTCCCGCATTAAATAATAAAAGTCCAATATTCGTTCAGTACTAAGAACGATTTCGTCTCCACGGTCAAAAAAAAAAAAAAAAAAAAAAAAAAAAAAAAAAAAAAAAAAAAGGCAGCCTTTTGATTTATTGACAAAGTTTAGAATTGCTGACTCCATTCTAACGGCTGGGATTATTCGAGTCGTTGCTATCAAGAAAAAATTAATAAAAAAAAAGGGGGGTGGCCAAGAAGTCTGAGTGATAAAATCCTCTGAGGAGTCTCTTGGGAAAAATTCAAAAGTATAGGACTATCAATTATTCAAGAGTAACCTTGATTTTAGCCTTGTCTGGCATAATCTGTCAAAATGGGAGGAAACAGTTTTTTTTAAAATATTCAGCTGATAAAATTCTTTGAAGCGTATCTTGGACAAAGATTCAAAAGAGTAGGCCCACCAATTATTCAAAAGTAATCTTGATTTAGCCTTGCCTGGCATAATCTGTTAAAATGGGAAAAACTTTTTTAGAATGTTAAATGAATTCTTTTGGCATTTCCTAGCAAACTGTGATGAATCAGGCCACTGCTGGATAAGAATGAATAATTTCCTTGCTTTCTAGAAACCTAGATCTATTCGTTCTGTTCTGTTCACTTTTTCACAAGACAGACTTGAGTTATGAAGCTGTGTCATGATTAAGCTGGCCTTATGCCAGCCCCATGTCCCAGCCCAAAGATGTGGTAAGGGTGACAGGCAGTAGGAATCCTTTTGTGGACCTAAGGACTCTTCCAACCAACAGAGAAGACGAGAAAACTTAAGAACTCTTTGAGTACAGATGGACTCTCACATTTTACAAGCCAGATTTAGTCACAATGGCTGTGTCACGATTTAGCTGGCCTTATGCCAGTCCCATGTCGTAGCCCTAAGATGTGGTAAGATGTGAGAGGAATTAAGAAGTTTATCGTGGACCTCAGGGCTCTTACCGACCAACAGAGATGACGAAAAAACTTAGGAACTCACATTTTACAAGACAGATTTAGTCACAATTGCTGTGTCACGATTTAGCTGGCCTTATGCCAGTCCCATGTCGTAGCCCCAAGATGTGGTAAGGTGTGACAGGAGTTAGGAAGCTTACTGTGGACCTCAGGACTCTAACTTACCAACAGAGACAACGGAAACAATAAAGATCCCTTGGAATACAGATACAAATTCTCTTCTGGAAATTCGTGGTTGTTATTTTTACGACCAAAGACGGACGAAATTGATTCTAATGAACTAAAACCATATATATAATATTCCTCTTTTTATATCGGTTAAGAGGAACTTTACAGGGCGAATCCCAGAAGTATTTCTACCTCTTATTACAAAGGAGCTTCCCCCTTTTTCCTTTTGGGAAATTATCCCAGAAATATTTCTGTCTCTGATTATAAAGAAATTTCCCCCCTTTCCTTTAGGGAAATTCCCAGGTAATTCCCTTCCCTGTCTCTCGGCAGACGCCGTTCCTTGCACATCCATCAAATTCCATTTACGTTTCGAGAGAAGGGGGGGAATTGGAGGAGGAGGAGGAGGAGGAGGAATAGGGAGGGGGGGGGGGTTGGAGGGAGACGGGGGAAGGGAGACTTCTTCTTCTTCTTCTTCTTTCGAGTTAGAAAACGAAGACAGAAAGAGGAGGAGGAGGAGGAGGAGGGAGACCAAGGGGGAAGGGAGGCTTCTTCTTCTCTTCCTCCTCCTCCTCCTCCCTCCTCCTCCTTCTTCTTCTTCTCTTCCTCCTCCTCCTCCTCCTCCCCTTTCTTCTTTTTCTTCTTCTCTTCCTCCTCCTCCTCCTCCTCCTTCTTCTTCTTCTTCTTCTTCGTCTTCTTCTTCTTCTTCTTCTTCTCTTCCCCCTTCTTCTTCTTCTTCTTCTTCTTCTTCTTCTTCTTCTTTGGAGTTAGAAAGCGAAACAGAAAAAGGCAAAACTTACTTCTCAGGGTCGTTAGGCAGCTCATTAGATAACTCACAATCTCCCCCTCCCCCCCGCCCCCTACTAAAAACGCTCCAAAAATGAAGCTCTTCATTTAGATTTTTTTTCTGTTATTTTTCTTAAAAATAAAACTCTCCCATCCATTTTGATGAATTATGCTTAAACAGGGCGAATCCCGTGTTGTAAATCCATTTCCAGAGAGACGTTTGGTGGTGGTCGTATATTTTTTGGGACAAACTTTGGAAGAGGAACCATTTTGTTTTCGGGAGGGGGGGGTTAAAGTGGAAAGTCAGCTAGGCTTATCACTTAATCTTCAGGTTGCGTCACTTAGAAGAAATCAAATTCATTTCGTTATTTTTTGTTCGCTCTTATATAGTTAATCAGACATTTATTTCAGTTGACACATACTTCTTTTTACTGGCGTTGATGACCATAAGTATTTTGACGTCAGTTTACGTGTGCCAAGCAATCAGTCAGT
>JANJGK010000037.1:727308-732900 GCA_039081455.1 Macrobrachium rosenbergii
ATATATATATATATATATATATATATATATATATATATCCATTGGTGGTCTCTGGCCATTTCTCTCTCTCTCTCTCTCTCTCTCTCTCTCTCTCTCTCTCTCTCTCTCTCTCTCTCTCTCTCTCTCTCTCTCTCTCTCTCTCTCTCTCTCTATATATATATATAAATGTATATTTTATCCTATTGTGGTCTCTGGCCATTTCTCTCTCTCTCTCTCTCTCTCTCTCTCTCTCTCTCTCTCTCTCTCTCTCTCTCTCTCTCTCTCTCTCTCTCTCTCTCTGGCCATTTGTCACTTCTTTTTCGGGGATTATTCGATCTTAGCGTGGTTCCCCATCAGGAAATAATATTCAAGTATTCCAAGGCTATTTGACTGCGCAGAAAAATTTCACAAAAGCCCAAACAATTTCATTAATTATCAGCGGAACACAACGCGAACTCAAAAACCCTGACCTGACTCAGGATTGAATTGAATTGAATACAGAATTCAGGCCAAAGGCCAAGCACTGGGATCCATTAGGTCATTCAGGACTGAAACGGAAACTGACAGTAAAAGGTCTGAAAGGTGTAACAGGAGGAAAACCTCAAAGCAGTTACACTATGAATCAATTGTTAGGAGAGGGCTGAGGAAAGTAATGCGGAAGAAGGAGAATACGAAAGGAGGTACGGTAAACTGAACGAAAGGGGTCGCAGCTAGGGGCCGAAGGCACGCCGCAAAGAACTTAAGTAATGCCTACAGCGCACCCCCACTACGGGGACTCAGAATGCCCCCTATGTCGAAGGCATTCTCTTGGCTAGTTTCAACCAACCAAGACTGCTACTTATCACAACTGATCGCGTGGCGTTCCCAAGGGGATGAATCAAAGTAAGGCATAATATATTCGTAGGAGGGAACCCTCTGTCTAAACACACACCATCCTTCCCCCCCTACGCTTCCCCTCCACTTAATGGAGGTGGAATGTGTTAACCACTGCCATTATCCCCTCTCCCGCCAGTCTTAAATTGGACAGACAATAAAACCATCACGATTATGCTGTTAGCTGACCACGTTGATAATTATGTTACTCACGTGTATCCTGTGGTTCGTAATTGTCTCTGCAACTGTTCCCCTTACGTGATACCGTGTATGCTTTTTATAATTAGCTTAATTATGAAAAACTGCCCGTAGTCCGTAAGCTTCGTTGTGATGCTTAGATTATTATTATTATTATTTGAATGGAAGTAGACCCTCTTTTAAACAGGCTCTGTTAAAAATGACTGGAGCATTAATTAAATCAATTCTTCTTCTTCTTCTTCTTCTTCTTCTTCTTCTTCTTCTTCTTCTTCTTCTTCTTCTTCTTCTTATTATTATTATTATTATTATTATTATTATTATTATTATTATTATTTGAATGAAAGTAGACCCCCTTTTAAACAGGCTCTGTTAAAGATGACGGGAGCGTTAATTCAATTCAACTTATTATTTATTATTATTATTATTATTACTGTTATTATTATTATTATTATTATTATTATTATTATTATTATTATTATTATTATTAAGTTAAAACATCTCACGTGTCATGCAAAACGCGAAGAAAGTACTGACGAGTCCAAAGCCGCTACAAATGATTATTATTATTATTATCATTATTATTATTATTAAGTTAAAGTAACTTCCGTATCATGCAAAACGCGAGGAAAGTACCGACGAGTCCAGAGATGCAGAATTCACAAACTATTTAAACTTGTCTTTTTTTCTTTTTTTTTACAACACTGAAAAAGATAAAACACGAAAACGTATATACAATTCGGGAGGTCTTTTCCAACTCTCTTTCGTATGCAAATGCGACAGGGCTGTAACCAGTCATTATGAAGAGGTCGAAGAAGATGTTTCTTTTGAGACTTTAAAAGAGCTGTTTATAACCATCCTTGTTTAGAAAAAAAACGCGAAGGTTCTGCGTGATTTATATATATGTGGTTCAGTGTAGGATTGGATGTACGTGTGTTTGTATTTATGTAAGTGGTTCAGTGTAGGACTGGATGTAAGTATGTTTGTATTTATATCAGTGGTTCAGTGTAGGATTGGGCGTACGTGTGTCAGTATTTATATAACTGGTTCATTGTAGGATTGGATGTAAGTATGTTTGTATTTAAACAAGTGGTTCAGTGTAGGATTGCACGTACGTGTGTCAGTATTTATATAAGTGGTTCATTGTAGGACTGGATGTACATACGTATTTAAATACGTGGTTCAGTGTAAGATTGAATGTACATATATTTGTATTTATATAAGTGGTTCAGTGTAGGATTGGATGTACGTATGTTTGTATGTTTGATAAGTCTGCATGTTTGTATATGAACATTTGAATTTATGTGTATGTGTGTGAAGATGTGAAGGCTTGTTAGTTTAGGATTTGATAAAATAAGTATGTTTGTATATCTGATAATATTTGCATTCATGTGTATTCATGGTGAAAAGGTTTTTACATGTGTAATCATTCATAAGCACATGTGTGGCTTTACGTGCTCTCGAGAGCGCCAGTGTCCAGACAGGTGTTTCATCACGCTATCAGAAAACACATTCAAATCTAATCTCTAACATTAAGAGATGAAATGCTATATCTTTTGCTTGTAACAATCAATGTGTCCTAAAACCTTCCCATTCTTATGAGTCATAAAAACTGCTTTCATGACGTGAAAGTCTAAATATTATTTTTCCTGAGTTTTACAATATAAAAGAAAAAATAGTAAAAAACAAGAAGTAATGATTTGAAATACAAAAGGAAAATATACAAATTAATATTGAACAAGCACAATAAAAAGAAGCAATTGTAAGAAAACCATAAATAAAAACGATTTAAAATAAAAAAAAAGGAAAAAGTATAAAAATTGATACTAAAAAGCCAAAAATATCAAAGAAGCAACAATAAAAAAACCATGAAAATACTGATACAAAAAACGCAAAATAAAAAAATTTGAACATACAAATTAATATTTTAAAAACACAATATGAATTAAACAATTGTGAAAAAAACAATAAATAAAAATGATTTTACATAAAACTATAAAAATAGATATTCAGAAGCAAATATAAAGAAGCAACTGTAAAAAGAAAACACGAACAACAATGACTCAAAAAACGCAAAAAAAAAAAAAAAAAACAATTAAAAGACCCGACTGAACCCAACGAGAAATTCACATTATCCCATTCCTTCCTTCTCTCTCTCTCTCTCTCTCTCTCTCTCTCTCTCTCGCAACTGGGGCTCAACAACCTCGCATTAAATATGGAATGCTAATGTTGCCCGGGCCGGAATGCCCAGGTGCCGAAATTTCTCACGAAATTCACCTGCCTCTGAATTATGCGAATGTCAGATCCCGAGCAATGACGGTGGTGACGAGGAATAAGGTGAGTGAATTGTGATGTCACTATGATGGTGAGGAAGTAGTAGCGTAGATATGTATGTATGTATGTATATGTATCGTATGTATATGTATATGTATATGTATATGTATATGTATATGTATATGTATATGTATATGTATATATATATATATATATATATATATATATATATATATATATATATATATATATATATATATATATATATATATAGACTGTGATACCAGTGACCAAGAATTCATATGATTATAATCCAAAATATTGTTCTGTCGTGTAAATAATGATTTTATGGAAGATTGTTAATAGACAAACATGGTTTTGACGTGTAAATAATGTATTTTATGGGTATAATAAATTTCATAAACCAATACACACACACACACACACACACACATATATATATATATATATATATATATATATAGTACTGTATATATATATATATATATATATATATAAACACACATAAGCCTGTCAGACAGACAGACAGACAGACAGACACACACACACACACACACACACACACACACACACACACACACACGCCCTCCAGAACCGAGAGTTCGCGTTTTGAATACAGATCGCGATAATTAGCCGCCCAATTTCGAACGACCCCCCTGGGCCACATTACCGAAGACCTCCGGAGATGTTACGTAATTGCAAGGCGATTTGCAAGATGCTGGAGGGTGGGGGGGTAGGGGAAGTTTGCATGGCCCGGCGCTCCAGCGTGGAAGGAGCTTTAGCAGGAACAAGAGCATCGTCAGTAGCATCTTCCGTGAATAGCATCAGCATCTCGTTCAGAGATGAGATGATGCTTGCCTGAGCTGACTCGAGGAGAGATGATGGCGAGGTACGTCACTCGGAGATTTTGGGTTTTTTGGTGATGATGTCGATCTCGGTTTCGTGGGCGACAAGGACCTGGAGGACAGGAGAAAGCAGGTGTCGCTTTCGCGTGCGGTAAAGGAAACGAAATAGTAATGATTGCTCACAGTGCCGCAAAAAAAAATAAAAATAAATAAATAAATAAATAAATAAATAAATAAATAAATAAATAAATAAATAACACAGTAGATCTTACTTTCGTGTGTGGTAAAGAAATGAAAACAGCAATAATTACTCAGAGTACCACAAAAAAAATTAACATAAGATCTTAATTTCGTGTGTGGCAAAGAAATGAAAACAGCAATAATTGCTCACAGTACCACCAAAAAGAAAAAAAAAGCATTAAATAACAGTAGATCTTACTTTCGGGTGTGGTAAAGAAATCAGCAATAACTGCTCATGGTACCACACAAAAATTAAAATAAAACAGCAATAACTTCTTATAGCATAACAAAAAAAAGTAGCTCTTACTTTCGTATGTAGTAAAGACAACAGGGAAAACTATAGGCAAAAAAGAAAGAAAAAGAAAAGAAAGCAGTAATAAGAGCTCATATCTTCTTATATTCCGCAAACTTACACAAACCTGCACATTCAGACAATGGTATGTAATTAAGAACCCCTTTTCCTTAATATAAAAAAAGATCCTTCGACTAGAAAACCGTTTTCATACTTAAAAAACTATTATTTTTCTTTTTAATCAGAATAAAGGGAAACACAATTCGATTTAAGAACGAAAAGACCCCAACACAACACAATATCGAGTAGAGATAACGAAGCTCATTAATTTTGATACCTGCTCTTGGTCCACAATCATAAACAAAACAGATCTCAATTAGTTCCTAGATGGCGCACCCTTCTACCTCAATTTCCGTTTTCACACTCAAATATTTATAAATTAACTTCTAAGGGAAATGCAATTCGATTCTCACAAAGAAAAGCACCCACAATAACACAAACAGAAAGTAGACAACGAAGCCCCCATTCCAAATTCGTAAACAAAACAGATCTCAATTAGTTCCTAGACGGCGTACCAGCCTTCCCCGATTTCCAGATCGTCCACCACAAAATCACAAATGGCGGCGTACTCATCTCAATACGCGCACCGAGTCTGCTCCCCTAAATGAGAAAACCGTTTGGGGATTACGTCATCGATGATGATATTCGAGTCCCACCAAGTCTGAAAGAGTCTGATCGAGTCTCTTCTTTGATCCCACGCAATTCCCGAATAGAGGTACAGCCTCCCCCCGCCCTCCCGACCCTCTCAGTAGTCCCTATAATCGAGGTTATCAAGTAGGGCAAATCAGACGGGATATTAAAACCCCGTTAAGC
>JANJGK010000037.1:740500-759396 GCA_039081455.1 Macrobrachium rosenbergii
GTGTGTGTGAGTGTGTTTTAATCTGCACCGTGATGCTGAGACAAAATTACCTGTAAATTGGTATGCTGTTCATCCATCCTCCAATCATCAGACATACCAAATTGCAGCCCTCTAACCTTAGTAGATTTTATTTTATTTAAGGTTAAAGTTAGCCATGGATCGTGCGTCTGCCAGCGCTTTCCGAAGGCGTTGCCGACGCACCTTCAACTGACCGCATCTGAGGAGCAACTGAGCGCTGCCAGGTCGTGACTGAGAGTTTTATACAGCATAATAAGCTGTACTAGGTTGCGCCGTAGAAACTTCGGCGCATTTTTTAGTTTTTTTTATTTGTAATAAAAATTTAAGGACTTTCTTAAAATGAAAATTGTTTGTACCTTCTGTAGAGATACACGACCATAATGCATTAATTATAATAATTATAATATAATTTATTAAATGGTACCACACCATTGCTAGCTTTTGATTTGTAGTACAAATTTAAGGAATACCTTGTATTAAAGTGAATTAATTCTAATTAATTATAATTACTTTTTAAAAGAATATTTCACAGTGACACTGAAAAAAACAGATCAAAGTTTATGTCATAAAAATATGTATGTTGAGAATTTATTACAAATGTTTCCCTGTTCCTTTGTCATTTTTATTTATTCATTTCTCTATTCACTCATTCACTGAGTGAATGAGTGAGTGAATTCGTTTAATTATTTCTTTTTGATTACTGATGCGAAAAGACATAAGAAGACCCTGACAAGTAAATAACATTAAAGAGTTTGTTAATTGGTAATGGAATATTCAGTAAAATTAAGAAAATATCTTGGTAATTGTAAAAGAAGGATACTTGTAGATAAAAAGCATTGTTGATGATATATCTATCTGTCTATCTATGTGTCTATATATATATATATATATATATATATATATATATATATATATATATATATATATATATATATATATATAGCGTCAACACTGCCAATATCACTATAATCATCATACCATTCTTAAAGTCACTGTAGAATGGACTTGCAATATGAATTTTGTTACTCTCTCTCTCTCAAATGTGAAAGCGTAGCCCCAATGAACAATAATATTTTACCTTTCACTTCAGAATTCTCTCTCTCTCTCTCTCTCTCTCTCTCTCTCTCTCTCTCTCTCTCTCTCTCTCTCTCTCTCTCTCTCTCTCTCTCCAGTTGCTAACAAGCCCACCCTAATGAACAACATTATTTTCGCTCTCTCTCTCTCTCTCTCTCTCTCTCGCAGACATTCATTATCTTAAGTAACAAAGAACAGTTTCCCAAACAACTTCGGCCATATATCGAGTCTCCGTTGGACACTTCCATAACATTATATTATAGGGAGAGCCACGCTAATTCCTCTATGGAATTCTTATTGTTGTTGTTATTATTATTATTATTATTATTATTATTATTATCATTATTAAGATTAATTATTATTATTATTATTATTATTATTATTATTATTATTATTATTATTATACATTGCTGCCATTATTATTATTATTATTATTATTATTATTATTATTATTATTATTATTATTATTATTATTATTATTATTATTATTATACGAAGTGTATGTATGCATGCGTGCGTGCAAAGTATAGTAAACTTCTTTAACTATAATCATACATACATACATACATACATACATACATATATATATATATATATATATATATACACATCCGTATATGTATATATACATAAACGCATACTGTTGTGTATACTTATCTACCTATTTATCTATAAATATAGATGGCTAGAACAATATATATACGGATCTATATAGCTTTCTATCAATTATCTCTACGAAAGCTAAATCTCAATCATTCCCTCTTCTTTACAATCTATTTCTCACACCTACGACAAAATACGTCACACACAAGAAAAAAATAATACCCTTTACGCGTAATTGTGTTGGAACAAATGACTACAAGAACAACGCCCCTTAATAACGGGAAGCATCTTCGTAACGGCGCCGTTTATCACGAATAACGACAAAGTCCTCTTAGAAGAAAAGTAATTCATTACTATCAGCCGTAGGCCTAAGGCCTAAACTTTGAATTTATGTCCCCTTTGATGTATGGCATCGTCTTGACACGGCCCTTCCTCCATAAGAAAATTTTGGGAATTGGCCCATTTCCTGAAAACTAAAATTGGGAACTTGGAACTGGAATGGGAATATTAAGATGGATTTTATTGTCGTCTCTCTATATGAAAGAGATTAGGATATGATGCAACGTGCAAGAGATATTAAAGAGATTAGAATATGAATTAAAATATCAGAGATATTAAAGAGATTAAAATATATAAAGTGCAGGAGATATGAGAGACATTAATATATGATATAAAATGCTGGAAATATTAAATGGATCAGAATATATAATAAAAAAAATACGTAATTGTTACGACATTTTCATTTCGAAAAGGATCGAAATAGGAATTGAAATGAATGCCTCGAGTTTTATGACAATTTTTTTTTTTATAAAATGGAGAAAAAATGAAATGAAATAAAAAGAACAGTTAATTAAAGAGAAAAACTCGGATCTGAATGACACATTTTTCTGAAAAAAAAAAAAGCTAAATGAAATAAATAATGAATAATGAAACCACAATTGTTTTATCTCCTCGTATTTCAAAAAGTCACCAGCCCAAAGATAGCTATATATATATATATATATATATATATATATATATATATATATATATATATATATATATATATATATATATATATATATATATAAGACCTGGCTGTCATGAATTAAAGAAGGAAGAGTATATCACTTATAATAAGCTTTATAAAGTCAAAACTTGAATACACTTAATAAAGTCAACACTTTAATACACTTTCCAAAGCCAACATTATAATAAACTTTATAAAGTCAGAACTTAAATACACTTAAAAAGGCCAACACTTTAAAACACTTTCTAAAGTCAACACTTTAATACACATTATAGAGGCAATACTTAAAGACGCTTTATAAAGTCAACAGTTTAATGCACTTTACAAAGCCAACAGTTTAATGCACTTCATAAAGTCAACACTTTAATACACTTGATAAAGTCAACAGTTTAATAAACTTTATAAAGTCAACACTTTAATGCACTTTACAAAGTCAACACTCTATTGCACTTTATAAAGTCAACACTTTAATATGCTTTACAAAGTCAATATTTCAATGCACTCTATAAAACCAACACTTTAATGCACTTCATAAAGTCAACACTTTAATGCACTTACTAAGTCTGCACTTCAAAAGCACTTTACAAAGTCAAAACATAAATACACTTTATAAAGTCAACATTTTAATGCACTTTATAAAGGCAACACTTTAATAGACTTCTTAAAGTCAACAACTTGATGCACCTTATAAACCCAACACTTAAATACACTTCGTAAAGTCAACACTTTAACGCCCCCTATAAAATCAACACTTTTATGCACTTTATAAAGCCACCACTTTATCAAACTTCAAACAGAACTTTATGCCACTTCATAGAACCCTCGTATTTCAGTCCATCTTTTCGTATACAAATTCAGCCCAGTCCTCCCAAGGACTATTCTTCCGCTGCTTTGTATTTCTCCGGAGGATTCCCCGGGGGCCCCGTCATCACTGAGGCCTAATTTTCAGCCCGTCGGAGCTAATGAAGAGACAGGGCCCGGATGAGAATCCAAAAGAGGCCCCCTGGTCCTCGTGGAAGCGGTGAGGGCGAACCAAAAATGAGGGTTTTGGGGGTTTTTCGAGAGGTTGTGGTCTCGTTGTGTTTGTATGTATGTATGTATGCATATATACCTATACATATATAGATATATGTATATACTGTTTATATGTATATATATTATGAGACTTTTTGGGTTATCTCAGTATGTTTACACTTATGTATGTATGTATGTATGTATGTATGTATGTGTGCGTGTATATCTGCATGTACATATACACTGTATAATATACATATATACAGATATATATATAGATATATATAATGTCTTTATATTTATATATATAATTTTATATATATAAATATTATATATATATATATATATATATATATATATATATATATATATATATATATATATATATACTCTTACATATATAAAATCCATTTATATCAGTTCATTTCAAGTATATTCCTACTGAAACCAACATCACTGGAATTCAGAATATTCTCATCTCGGGTCAGTTTAAAATCAACAGGGTGATGTCTCTCCCATTACTGTTCCTGCTCGAAAATAAGGCTTTCAAATCGTCTATTCTGATGGATTTTATATATTAATTACTAATATACTTTAAAAAATAAGAATTAAACTTGACAACCTGCTACAATAGATTTCACAGATGACAAGCTCCGCCGATAAGAGCAAAAGTACCCTAATGTACAGTATTTAATAGCATCTACTTTGTATTAAATTTATAAAACGAGCTTGATGGCGCGCTACGCTGCGCTGGAACCTGGCACTGCCGATCATGTCTCCCCTACCCTCCCGATTCCCTACCTACCCCGCCCCACCCGGGCTGGACAAATAAATTTGCAGGAGGAGGGTGGATGTGTCATGTCTCCCATACCGTCCTGATCAACTACCTACCCCGCTCCCACCCGGGACGGACAAACAGGAAAGATCCACTCACATTTTATTATTATAGAATCAGGGTAAATAGAATGACCTATAAAGAATGAATAAAGGATTCTAGAACGAATCAGCGCCTCCAGCAACCAGCGATTAATCACAAATAATGGCGGAAGTTTCTTAAGAGGGTTTTGTAATCCATTATCGTCTAGTGGTAGGTTCACGTGTTTTAATTTGGGAATTTGAGGTTTTGTGATGAATGGGCTCCTTGAGATTCATTGCCAATATTTTGGGGAATTAAAGCAACTATTGTCTTTACTTTATTTTACTTTAGATGAGAAAATGGAATTTTTTTTTATAATTTCTTTGCGTTGGGAAATTATTTATCTCCTGGTCTGTAGATTAAAGAATATTAATCGAGAGAATGGTGATGTAATTTTTGGGCTTAGGTCATTGTTGAATCTTACGTTCTATATTGAACCCTGAAGAGAATATCTGAACAAGATATATATATATATATATATATATATATATATATATATATATATATATATATATATATATATATATATAGACTGTATACATACACATATGTATATATATGTATAAATGTGTGTATATATATATATATATATATATATATATATATATTTGTGTATATATATATATATATATATATTAAAAATTACTTCATTTCTTTTCCACGTAATCCTGTTACTATACAGACAGACATTCAGACAGAGAAGCAATCACCACAGAAAAAAATGTTTTTAAAAACTCCGTGACGAATATATGAAATCTGCATAAATTAGGTCCCGTGAAAATATTCGAGAATTGATGCAAAAAAAAAAAAAATCACGAGAGATCACTGATTAATTGCATTCCTGACAATTAAGATCAGTCAAAAAAAAAAAAAAAAAAAAGTTTCCCTAGTGAAAATGCTCAGGAAATATATTTGACAACTGAGAATTCCTTTCTATCAAACATCAATGTTTTTTCAGAAAGAAAATTAATGCAGGATTTGCCGTGGCCTCATTAAAAACTCCGAAAATAAAAATGACTGTATAAATAATTTTTGCAAGTGATTAAGATAAGTATAAAATGCAATCGAGTTTTCTGTACAGCCGCTACGGCGTATAATCAAGGCCACCGAAAATAGATCTATCTTTCGGTGGTCTCGGTATAATGCTGTATGAGCCGCGGCACATGAAACTTTAACCACGGACCGGTTGTGGCCTATCCTATGTCGTTGCCGGACAATCATGGCTAACTTCAACCTTAGATAAGATAAAAACTACTCAGGTTAGAGGGCTGCCATTTGGTATGTTTGATGATTGGAGGGTGGATGGTCAAAACAATTTGCAGCCCTCTAGCCTCAGTAGTTTTTGGGATATGAGGGCGGACAGAAAAAAGTGCGGACAGAAAAAGTGCAGATACAAAAAAGTGCGGATAAAAAAAAAGTACGGATAGAAAAAGTGTGGACAGAAAAAAATGCGGACAGAAAAAGTGCGGACACACTAAAGTGGGGACAGAATAAAGTGCGGACAGAAAAAGTGCGGACAGAGAAAAGTGGGGAAAAAAGTGCGGGCAGAAAAAGTGAGGACAGAAAAAAGTGGGGACTGAAAAACTGCGGACAGAATAAAGTGCGGAGAGAAAAAGTGCGGACAGAAAAAAATGCGGACAGAAAAAGTGCGGACACAATAAAGTAGGGACAGAAAAAGTGCGGACAGAATAAAGTGCGGACAGAAAAAGTGCGGACAGAAAATAGTGCGGACAGAAAACTGCGGACAGAAAAACTGCGGACAGAATAAAGTGCCGGCAGAAAAAGTGTGGACGGACAGACAAAGCCGGCACAATCGTTTTCTTTTACAGAAAACCAATAAAAAGTGAGCTTTAATTTAAACTCTTGGATGGGAAATCTGATTTAAAAGTTGTTGTTGATGAGAGACATGAATTATTGCTAAGGGTTTTATACAGAGAGACAAAGTGGAAGTTAATCATTTTGGAAGCTTATGTCCATTTCGCGTTTATTTTATTATTATTTTTTGCCTTTCAGTCATAATCAACAACGTTAATTATAATAATAATAATAATAATAATAATAATAATAATAATAATAATAATAATAATAATAATAATCTCATTATAGCATGAGTCACTAAAATGGTGAAGAAATCCACAATGGTGTAGGTGTGTGTATATATATATATATATATATATATATATATATATATATATATATATATATATATATATATATATATATATACTGTATATATATATATTTACACCTAGCCTAGACCATTGTGGATTTTTTACCAATATAACAATAATAATATTAATAATAATAATAATAATAATAATAATAATAATAATAATAATAATATAATAATAATAATAGTAAAGCTAATGTAATTAGTTAAACAACATCCACTGAAAAAAATATTCATTATATGGTAAGAAACATAAAAAACTGTTCTATAGTGTGACAGAACGAGAAAAAACAACTCATTTACCGTGCAACACAGTGAAAAAAGCCACATCTCACATCTTCCATACCACGAAAATACATATACCAATTATAATATGATAAAGAACAAATAAAAAACTTGTTCTATACAATTGAATAGACCTCGGAAAAAAAACTTTTACAGTAAAACAAACTGGAAAAAACCCACATCTTATAACTTCCACACCAAGAAAATAACCTTTCTTTTGACAGAACGAGAAAAAACAACTTCCTTACAGTGAGATAGTGAAAAAACCCACCTCTCACATCTTCCATACCACGAAAATATATATATTCCCATTATAATATGAAAAACAACAAAAAAACCTGTTCTATACGGTAACAGACCTTGGAAAAACAACCCTTTTACACTAAACCAGACTGAAAAAAAAAAATAATAATTTCCACACCAAGAAAATAAAATTCCTCTTATAAAAGAGTAAGAAAGGGGAGAAGACACATTGGCCTCCTTACCATCACCCGTCAACTAGAAGTGTACCTCTCTCCATCCAGCGTCAGTCAGCAGCGATTCCTTATATAAAAAAAAGAAGAAGAAGAAAAAAAAAAGACATCAAGTGCCATCTATCCGGGCCGCCCGGAACATACGTGCAGTCGTGGGAATTGAAGTAATTTTTCCTCCCCCGGGGGCAATGTTGAGGATCGCAAATTGACATCATCGTCTTCGGAGAAGCCTCGCGGATCAGGACGGAGCCATTCCTGGAATATTTTTTTCTCTCTCTTCAATGTTTTCTTTTTCTCTCTCTCGTCTTCCCTCTTCAGGTAAAATAGTAAAGAGACAATGAGAGAGAGAGAGAAGAGGAGAGAAAAAACAAGGGCTATTAGGACCTAAAGGGTCCCTTTTCAGGGAACGGGGCTCTAGTCCTCAGGGAATCTTTTTTGACGGCGTTTCGGATCCATCCAGGTGCTTCGATTGGGCCCCAAGGAACCCGGGAGAGATTGGTCGACTGTCTGTGGAGGCTAACGATTAAGGATTACGGATTTCAAAAGGGTTTAGCTGTTATATATATATATATATATATATATATATATATATATATATATATATATATATATATATATATATATATATATATATATATTAGTAGATAGATATGTAGGCAGATAGATAATGAAAAGACGAATAAACAGATAATCAGTAAAACAACAAAATCAGTCCCCCCCCTCCACATTAGATCTGAAAGAATCAAGTGCTAGAAAATTATTTAAATAAATTTCTTGCTAATCATTTTAATTTCTATTAAACCCGACAAACTTTGCACGCCATCACATCATCGACAATCGTCTCTTTGTGAAAAATCTCAAGAAAAAAAATAAAGTAAATAAAAATAAATATATAAATAAAAACAAAAGCGAACTTTATTCCAACTGTGACTCCATGAAACACAGGCCAAATCACTGTTTCACGTTCGGTCGTTCATTTCTCGCTGCACGTCGCTTGATCTCTCTCCAATTTTTCTTTCGTTACACGGAAAATCGTATTTGTTACACGGCTCTCCCGTTTCTATTCGCAGTCGCCGTGATCGTGTAAGTTTTAGCTGACAACGTTCGGTGTCTTGTTGATCCAGAACCGTACTTCCACCTTTTCTGTTCCTGACATTGGACATTGCTTTCATCATTCTTGTTCCTGACAATGAACATTCTCCCTTTTTTTTTGTCTCTCTCGGGTTACGGGAGCCTGTTTTTTTGTATGCTTCGTTATGAGAGAAACCTAGTCCCTATTCTTTATAGGATCAAAAGTACCCCTGATACTAATAAACACTTCAAAGATCTGTCTGTTCTCCGTATGCTTCATTATGAGAGAAACCTGATGACTATTTTTTATGCGACTATTCTTTATAGCATCAAAAGTACCTTTGATGCTAAACATAGACTGCACAGAAGATCTGCCTAATATTAGGTTACAGTTTACGTAAGTTTATAGTTATGAAACTATTTTGTCGTATTGCCAGTGAGCTTACAAAATTCTGTCAGTTACGGACAGACTTTAGCAACGAACGTGACAATAAACTTCCTCCTCGTTATGAGAGTTTTTAAAAGGACAGAGAATTGGAAAATAAAAGAGCAACCGAATATATAATCGAAAATGTTTTTACTCAAAAGACATTCACAATACATCCACCCATGATGTCATTCATGAAGGCAGTAATTTGATCAAATTTCCTTAGGGCCTTGCTTGTATAATGCCTTTTCAATCCACTGGAAATTTATCCTTTTTTTCACGAACCTTTCGACACATCCTCATTTGTTTCTTTCCCTACTCTTATTTTCTTCCTTTATTTTCCATCTATATTGAGACTTTGAAGTAGAAATGGGCAATAAACTTTACTCTTATTATATATTATTATCATTTCATCTACAGCGTTTGGAGAATTAAGGGTTGTCTTTTCTTCATTTATTCCCATCCTTTAATTTCCATTCTGAATTTTCCCTCCTTTAATTTCCTTCCTTTATTTTCCCTCCTTTAACTTTCCTGTCTTTTTCCCTTAGATATTTTCTCTCCTTTAATTTTCCTTCCTTCTTCCCTTACTTATTTTCCCTCCTATTTTCCTCCTTTTTTTCCATCCTGTAATGTGGTTCCTACAATTTCCCTTATTTATTTTCTACACTTCATTCCCCTCCCGTCCCCTTTAATGTAGCTCCTTTAATTTCCTCATTTATTTTCCACCCTTTATTTGCCCCCTTTAATTTCCATCCGTTAACTCTTTTAACTCTACCCCCCTTTTACTTTCGCTCATTTATTTCCCCCCCCTAAATTTCCTCATTTATTTTCCACCCTTTAATTTCCCCCTTTAGATTCCATCCGTTAACTTTCTCCCTTTACTTTCGATCGTTTACTTTCCATCCTCTAATTTCCCATCCATCTTGAACCCTTAGAAGATTAAAAGCTAAAACCTGCAGTCTTTAAAATCTCTATTGTTGGTGTCCCTGTCCTAAAACATGGACAAGCAAAGGTATTAGATTTCCCATCTAACCGGCAGTCCCTAAAATATATGACAATTACTTTTTTATGTAGGAAGGGAAAATTCCCAAGGAAAATTGATCTGACGGCTGAAAATTCTTAGGAAAATTTAGCTGAAATTTCTTGGGAAAATTTTGCTGAAAAAATTCTTAGGAAAATTTTGCTGAAAAAATTCTTACGAAAATTTTACTGAAAATTCTTAGGAAAATTTTGTTGATAAAATTCTTGGGAAAATTTTGCTGAAAATTCGTAGGAAAATTTTGCTGAAAATTCGTAGGAAAATTTTGCTGAGGTCTGAAAATTCCAAAGACAATTTTCCTGAAAATTCTAAGGAAAATTTTGCTCAGAATTCTTAGGAAAATTTTGCTGAAAATTCGTAGGAAAATTTTGCTGACGTCTGAAAATTCCAAAGAAAATTTTCCCGCAAATTCTAAGGAAAATTTTGCTGGAAATTCCTAGGAAAATTTTGCTGAAAATTCGGAAGGAAAATTTTGCTGAAAATTCCTAGGAAAATTCTGCTGAAAATTCTCAGGAAAATTTTGCTGACGTCCGAAAATCCTTAGGAAAATGTTGCTGACGACTGACACTCCCTCGCCCGCTGCAGAGTGGGCGAATGAAAGAATGACTTACCGAAAGAACAGAAAGAATATATATATATACACACTTTTCAAGCTTCCCATTTCACGCACCTGTCCAAAGTTACTCCTTTTCTTTAGGTGGAGCCGAAGAATTCATGAGGGCCATGCATCGTGCATGCAAGCAAATGCAGAAAAATAAAAAAAAATTGCTTTCACTTTTCAGGGTGAAATTCGGTATGAGAGAGCTAGGTGGGCGTTTTTACTGAGAGGTATAGGAGTAAAATCTCTTATTGCTTATATATTCTAAATTTCGAATCTATTATGTTAAATATAAAAGAATATCGAGTGCTTCCCTGAGAGGTGGAGGAGTAATCTCTTAGTTTATATATTAAATTCGTGGATTTATTAAGCTGATTATTAAAAAAAGTATCGAGTTTAAAGTCTCTGGATACCTCTATGTCTTCTCATAAAATTATACTTTTGCACTGTTAATTATGCAAATAGAGAAATATACTATAATTGCTCAAAAATGACAAAATGAAACTTAGACAGTTTCAGTTTAAAAGTTCTAATATTTTTTCTTATTTTTTTACTTCGTATATATTTTCCTGCTAAAATTAAGAGAATATTTGATTAAAATAATTAATTCTGATTAATAATTCATAGAGGAAAATACAAATTCCAATAATATTCCTGATGTCTTCAACGTCTGCAGATTCAAGAACGAAGGAATTTAAAATAATGTGTTGCTAAAAATAAAGGAAATCTTTATAATACTCTTGTGTTTCAGGTGTTAATTCATAAGGAGAAATCAGGCCGAGTACAAATTCAAATACAAAGCAGATTACAAACAAAGAATTTTAATTCACATTTCCCTGAATTTCTCTCTCGTATCAATCCGCCGCAGATGTCAGAAGCTTTCACTAAAACCCGGAGCTTTTAGTACTAGCTAAAGCCAGCGAAGTCTTTCTTATTTTTTCTAATATTTTTTTCTCCCCCCCTTTCTTTCTCTCTCTCTCTCTCTCTCTCTCTCTCTCTCTCTCTCTCTCTCTCTCTCTCTCTCTCTCTCTCAAAATCGTGACTCGAAATCGCACCAAAGAAAAAAACAAAAATTTTTTTTCGAAAGAACAAAAAAAAAAAGTCGGAACAGAAAAAAATCTCAAACGCCAAATAGCGTCACCTTATTCAGCTTTTCGAGAGAAACATTTGTTCCCGATTTCGGCGGAATATGCTAGAAAAGTGGGGACCGGGATGGGAGGGGGGTGGGGGGTGGGAGGGAGAGGGGGGGGGGGATTCTAAAGCTCTCGCACGTGGAATATGTAAACGATAGAGAAAAGAATTTTTTTATTTTATTTTTTTCTCTTGAATTTTTTTCCAGGTCGATTCGCTCGGTCTCACACGAAATATCTTTTGTTCTCAGTCTTTTTGCATTGGTTCTTTTTGCTCAGAAGGAGAACGTATTGTTATTATTATTATTATTATTTCATATATATATATATATATATATATATATATATATATATATATTTTATATATATATACTGTATATATATAAATATATATATATATATATATATATATATATATATATATATATATATGTATATATTTATATATATACACATATACATATATATATATATATATATATATATATATATATATATATATATATATATATATATATATATATATATATATATATATATATATATATTACATATAAATGTGTATAGATTGAATATGAACTCAGTCATCGTCTCTTGTCAATTCTTGTAATAAAAAATTTCAAACAGTTTTTGCAGGTTCAAATTACATTTAGCAAGTGTTTACTTTGTTTCTCCTTACCACAAACTAAATCTTTATACTTTCTCTGAACTGGAACCAACAAGGAAAGTAAACAATCGAGTTTTCTGTATAGCCGCTACAGCGTTTAATCAAGGCCACAGAAAATAATAGAACTATCTTTCGGTGGTCTCGGAATAATGCTGTATGAGCCGCGGCCCATGGAACTTTAACCACGGTCCGGTGGTGGTCTACCCAATATTGTTGCCAGAAGCACGATTATGGCTAAATTTAACCTTAAATAAAATAAAAACTGCTGAGGCTAGAGGGCTGCAATTTAGTGTGCTTGATGATAGGTGGGCAGATGATTAACATACCAATTTGCAGCCCTCTAGCTTCAGTAGTTTTTAAGGTCTGAGGGCGGAAAGAAAAAGTGCGGACGGACAGACAAAGCTGGCACAATAGTTTTCCTTTACAGAAAACTAATAATAATAAATATAATAATAAAACTGTTTTTTGTAAGTTCAAATTGTTTCTATGCAAGTGTTTATTTTACTTCCCCTTATCACAAAATAATTCTTTATATTTTATTTGGATTGGAATTAACACCAACAGTAAAAATACAAAAAAAGAGAGACTAAATATTTATACTTTTTCTAAACTGGAATTAACAACAGTAAATTAAGACTAAATCTTTATACTTTCCTAAATGGAAATAACAACAAAAGTAAAAATAAATAAAAAAAAATAAATAAAAAAATAAAAGTTCTGGCAAATTTTCATATTCCATTCATCTCTCTTCGTTTGGGGTAACACCGCGCCCAGGCCCCAACCTTTTATCCGGAAACCTCACCAACAAAGAGACTCTCAACTCTTTTTGAAGCGAGGGCTTTGCATAGAGCTTTACACAAGAGTTTTACTCATCGAGTTTCTTACGTACGTTTTTGTTACCAGTTCTCTTCCGAGGATTTTGGGAAGCTTCGGTTGGGCCCAATTCCACGCCCCTCCCCAAAAATCGTGATTTCACTTCCGGTGTGTTCATTTGCCTTACTATCCAAGTTCCTCTCTCTCTCTCTCTCTCTCTCTCTCTCTCTCTCTCTGTGTGTGCACAGGAGTAAGAAATGCTCTCTCTCTCTCTCTCTCTCTCTCTCTCTCTCTCTCTCCGCTTTCTCTCTCTCTCTCTCTCTCACTTTCTATTTCCCCCGCTTTCTCTCTCTCTCTCTCTCTGTTTCTCTCGCTTTCTCTCTCTCTCTGTACAGGAGTAAAGAACGCTCTTTCTCTCTCTTCCTTTGTACAGAAATAAGAAATGGCCTCTCTCTCTCTCTTTCTATTTCCCCAGTTCTCTCTCTCTCTCTTTCTCTATCTCTCTCTGTACAGGAGTGAGAAATGGTCTCCTTTCTATTTCCCAATCTCTCTCTCTCTCTCTCTCTCTCTCTCTCTCCCTGTACAGGAGTGAGAAATGGTCTCCCTTTCTATTACCCCGTTCTCTCTCTCTCTCTCTCTCTCTCTCTCTCTCTCTCTCTCTCTTGCCCTTCCTTTTTCGTGTGGTTCCAAAGTTTCGTATCTTTCGCGCAATTCACCCAAAGGAGCCTTTTTCATCACTACTTTTCCGACCGCACGTTTTATTACTCTGAGCGGTTTCCTTTCAATCTCGAATTTTGTTTCAGGCTTATCCGGGCTGGCTCGTATTGGTCTGCGTTCATATTTATTTCAAGGTACGTGTATACATCCATCCATCCATACATACATACATACATACATAAATACACACATATATATAAACATAAATATTATATATATATATAAATATATATATATATATATATATATATATATATATATATATATATATATATATATATATATATATATATATATATATATATATATATATATATATATATATATAAATAATGTGCAGCATAACATCTATTCGCCAAAAATGAAAAACCGTGGAAAGTTACTAATAACAAAATTAAATTTATGCAAATCCTACAATGAACTAATAATCAATTGTGCTGGTTATGAAGACAAAAAGTTCTCTTAACATTTGCTCACAAAAAACTAAAAGTCACGTGGCGATGATAAATGAAAAAAAAAAATATTTGAAAATCAATGAGTTTCACAGGAATGATAAATTTAGGATGATTAATGACGTCATGGAACAGAAGACCCAGAACTGTACGGCTTCTTAGGGTTTGGTTAAGAGGCAAGAGTCCGTGCTGGTATAAGGCCAGCTTAGTTTACACACACACACACACATATACACACACAACCATACATGCACATACACTAGGGCTTCAAAAAAGTTTTTTTTTTTTTTTGAGAAGAAAGAGATTCAGACTACGAATATATTAAGCAAAGTAAGAAAAATATTATTAAATCTGTCATCGCTTTTATTGAAGAATAAAAAATGACGAATTCGACTCAAGTTGGATTTGTACAAAATCTTTCCAGTGGTTCAAAATAATTACGCGTATTAATAAAATACAGAAATTATCTGGAAGCAATGTATTTTATTGATCTAAAGGGTTTCAACAGTAATATTGAAAATACTGAAAGGAAATTAACAGGTTAAAAGTAAAATGTCAAGGTTATAATCATAGAAATTTACTGAAAGATAAAAATTAATGTCTATAAACCGCAAGAAATTTTGGACGTTTCAAAATGGCGAAAAATGCGAGTCGCTTCACACAAGAATTTCACACGACTTTGTCTTTTTTTATTTACTTTTTTCTTAGTATCTCCGTCATTCCAGGCTTTTATTTTCCTGTCCAGGACCATTTCAACTTTCCACGAACTCACGCAAAACTTTCGCATACGAAACAGAGAATTACGAAAAGCGTCGTGAAAAGACTTTGAAGTATCGCCAAACGCCACGCGTGAAAAAAAAAAAGTCATAAGCTTGCACCCTCTTAACTAACCCCTCCACCACCGCCCCCACCCCCATTTCACCCAGCCTCTGCGACCCCCAACCCCCTCCCTTCACCCCTTTCGTGAAGAACTGCGCAAGACACCTTCAGGAGAATGATATTGAAAGTTAAATAGGAAAACTTTTCGATTCAGAGCGAGAGATCTGTTATGCGCGCTGGTGTCCGGAGAAGTGAAAATATTAGACAGGCTTCAGAAAGGGAGATAGAAGAAGAGTTATCTCGAGTGGATGTTGGGATGTGAGGGAATGGATGAGGGATTATGAATGTTGAAAGGCGAGAGAAGGTGTAAAATGACTGATGTGTCTAAGAAGTATAGGCCTAAATGTCGTGGAACTTATGATTACTGAAAAATGTGAGGAAGTGGTGTAAAATGATTGGAGTATCTACGTGTAGGCCTAAATGCCGTGGAACCTACGATTATTGAAATGTGAGGAAGAGGTGTAAAATGATTGGAGTATCTACGTGTAAGCCTAAATGTCGTGGAACTTTTGATTATTGAAATGTGAGGAAGAGGTGTAAAATGATTGGAGTATCTAGGTGTAGGCCTAAATGTCGTGGAACCTACTTGAAATGTGAGGAAGAGGTATAAAATGATTGGAGTATCTAGTGGTAGGCCTAAATGTCGTGGAACCTACGATTACTGAAATGTGATGAAGAGGTGTGAAACGAGTGAAGTATCTAGTTGTAGGCCTAAACGTCGTAGAACCTACGAATATCGAAATGTGAGAAAAGGTGCAGAATGCCTGAAATGTCTAGGTATAGGCCTAGACCTGGCGGAAGTTATGAACAGTGAAATGCGAGGTAAAGTTTAAAATGATCTGAATGCATAGGTATAGGCCTACAGACGAGGCATGGAAGTTATGAATATTGATATGCGGGAAAAGTTTCAAATGATTTGAATGTCTATACGAGGCGCGGAAGTTGGCGTGATATGATAAAGGCCTACTGAATAAACTATGTTATGTTATATAATATAACGTTAGGCCTATTCCATGTAAATGATTTGAATGTCTATACGAGGCGCGGAAGTTGGCGTGATATGATAAAGGCCTACTGAATAAACTATGTTATGTTATATAATATAACGTTAGGCCTATTCCATGTAGGTTATATTATGTTATGTTACATTAGTTTTCGTTGAATCACTGTGTACCCAGTGGATATTTTGTAAAACATTGAAAGAAGCCAAAGATGCTAATATCATTAAGTTACTGCTACTTGTTAAATAACTGTTTTTATAACAAACAAATCTTATATAACCTATTCTATAAAAAAAATTACAACACAAACTTAAGCTATATTTTATTATTTTTTTTTAGATAGGCCTATCAGAATATCCAACTTATCAAATGTTAGCCAGGGTATAATGGGGGTATTACTCCCAACTCCATTAAAAGTCAAGAGACAGAAGGAAATATTCTGACTGCAATATCGAAGGCCATAAAGAGAGAGAGAGAGAGAGAGAGAGAGAGATAGAGAGAGAGAGAGAGAGAGAGAGAGAGAGAGAGAGAGAGAGAGAGAGAGAGAGAGAGAGAGAGCATTCTCGCTCTTTGACAGACTCATAATGGGAAACAAATCTATATAAAGTCTGTGTTTATTATTATTATTACTATTATTATTATTATTATTATTATTATTATTATTATTATTATTATTATTATTATTATTATTATTATGCAATAACACATCCAATCACAATCATATCATTATTATTATTTTAATATTATTATAAGAATTAGCATTACTACTATCATTATTATTATTATTACCATGCAAAAGCACATTAATTCAAAATAATAATAATAATAATAATAATAATAATAATAATAATAATAATAATAATAATAATAATAATAATAATATTATTATTAATATTATTATTATGCAAAAGCACATTCATTCAAAATCATATTATTATCATTATTATTATTATTATTCCTATTAAAAATTATCACTATTATTATTATTATTATTATTACCATGCAAAAGCAAATTTATTCAAATCATATTATTATCATTTCCATTATCCTTATTATTATTATTATTATTATATTATTATTGTTATTATTATTAAACAATACCACATTCATTCAGAATCATACTATCATTATTATTATTTCTATTATCATTATAAGTATTAGTAACACTATTACTATTATTATTATTATTATTATTATCACACAATAAACACACCCATTCAAAAACCATACGTCCTCTCCCTGGCAACCACCCGCGATATTGCTTAACGGCTGGCCGTCCATCAAAGGTATTCTAATTTCAATTATAATCATCGTATTATATATTGCGTCCGCTTTGCAATTTTCAAAAGGCATCGGTTCGAGTTAAAATCTCAATTAACCACCGGATTGCCGTCCGTTAATTATGGTAAAAAAAAAAAAAAAAACACTTTATGAAGGTGTTATTTCATGAGAATAAATTCGATGGATGGATTAATGTTATCAACTAGAAGTAAGTTTCGTGCGTAATAAATAAACTGATAAATAAATATATAAATTAATTAATTAATTAACTAACCAATCACCTAACTAATTAATAACTTTAATGAATAAAATTAATCAACTAATTAATAACTTTACTAATTAATAAAATTAACTGATTAATAACTTAACTAATTGCCTAATACATAATTATTAAAATTAATTATGCAACCTATGTTTAATAATCTAAATAATTAATAACTGACCTAATTAATAAAGTTAACTAATTAATAACGTAACTAATTAATAAAACTAACTAATTAATAACTTAACCAACTGCCTAATAAATAATAACATTATTTATACAAGCTATGTATTAATAACCTAACTAATTAATAGCTTAAATTAATTAACTAATTGATAACTTTACTAATCAACAAAAATAATTAACTACTTAATAACTTAACTAATTAATAGCTTAACTAATTGCCTAATAAATAATTATTAAAATTAATTATGCAACCTATGTATTATTAACCCAACTAATTAATAACTTATCTAATTGCCTAATAAATAATTACGAAAATTAATTATACAACCTATATATTAACAACCTAAATAATTAATAACTTAACTAATTAATAAAATTAACTAATTAATAACTTAATTAATTGCCTAATAAATAATTATCAAAATTAATTATAATATCTATGTAACTCACCTAGAGAGCAGATTTCGGGGCGGCCGTCTGCCCTGTCAAAATAAATAAATAAATACACAAATAAATAAATAAATAAATAAATAAATTAATTAACTAATAACTGAAATTAATTACATGTCCTAGATCACTCTCTGGGTCCACATTCACAGAAAAATCTGTTCAAATCTTTCTTGTCCCACTGACCTAATCTCTGGAACACTTCACTAAAATGTGTAGATAACTTCATATTATATCATGTAAACAGACAAATACATTAAAATATTCTAAGCTATTTCTTGTAAACAGACAAATACATTAAAATAGACAAATGCATTTGAAAACATATTCTATGCTAGTTCTTGTAAACAGACAAATAAATTAA
>JANJGK010000037.1:766996-781996 GCA_039081455.1 Macrobrachium rosenbergii
TCTCTCTCTCTGTAGGCAGACATTTGCTCCCTAAACTTAACGTGTTGGTAATTACTAATTATTCCACCTTTCTTGTCAAATGACGTCTCATTAATGGAACCAGAGTGACGTGTGAACTTTATAATAGGCCAAGGTTCGTTTTGCAAGCTGTTGATGAGTTGGGCTACTGCTGTTTGTATCTTATATGTGAAAGTGTGTGTACGTATATACTGTACACACACACACACACACACACACACACAACACACATATATATATATATATATATATATATATATATATATATATATATATATAATTTTATATATGTTTAGTAAATACATAAACACATACACAATTCTAACATACAGTGGCTTGAGCACAGGAGATTTATAATTAAACATTCCTCTTGAAAACGTCCAAATTCCCTGTAATCTCTGTCAAATAATCTCCGTCTCTCTCTGTTAATGATTCCCACGTCTAAAAATATCTGTGTAAGCCTGACCGGAATGGGAGAAAAATGCAATATAATCCTTCCTCCATCTTTGAATGACGTCACATCCTTTCATTATTAGCCGTTTTCAAAGGCGGAATTAATTCTAGGTTTCCCTCAATAAGCGTATTGAGAGAGAGAGAGAGAGAGAGAGAGAGAGAAGAGAGAGAGAGAGAGAGAGAGAAGGGGGAATGGTCAGTGTTCCTTCAAAATGTATGTCATCTTGTCATCAATGGAAATTTTAGGACCTCGACGAGGTAATATTCGCCCTCAAAAGGGGGAGGAGGACCTCGACGAGGTAATTCTCACCCCACAGGGTGAGGAGGACCTCAACGAGGTAATCCTCACTTCACAGGGTGAAGAGGACCTCGACGAGGTAATCCTGCACCCCACAGGGATGATGCAACCGTTCGTCAGATATATACCCTCTCTCTCTCTCTCTCTCTCTCTCTCTCTCTCTCTCTCTCTCTCTCTCTCTCTCTCTCTCTCTCTCTCTCTGTTGCGTCTGCTTTCTTTGTTTAATTATTAGATATCATCACCAGGGGATTTTTAATAAGCGCTGAAGGACACACCAATTTCTCTCAGAAATTTGTCCCTAAATCGGATTCAATCTGTTGTTATTTTATTTTGTTTTGGCTAAGGGCAGTCAGGGTAAGTTTTATATATTTGTGTTATTATGTACTTGTAAATATGCACAATAAAACTGTGTTATATGCTAAAAAAAATTAAAGTCTTGAGAAGAGATTCAAAAATATATTCGAGTGGTCGTCATATTATCCCCAATAATAATAATAATAATAATAATAATAATAATAATAATAATAATAATAATAATAATAATAATAATAATAATAATCAATAATAATAATAGGTGGACTGTTTTAGATGCGTTCAAGTAAACCATACTTTCTCTCTTTTACATAAACAGTGAATTATTTTCTGGTAATAGTCCGACTGTTGAGGACCGTAGCAAAATGGGAATAAGGCATGGGGCCCAGCAACCTCACTCCAAAAAACAACCGGAATGTCATAGAAGGAATTCTGTTATGAAACGGCATCTGGCACTGACCATAACAAGAGAACAGTTATGATCCTTAATTGGTGAAGTTGCCAGTCATTAGAAAATTCCAGTCGCGACTCTGATGTCATTAGAGGTCATCTCAGGTCATTTAAGGTCATTAACAGCAGCCGGACTAATCAAGCTTCCAATTTGGCCTCATAACAAGAGAACAGTCACATACCTAAACTGGTGAAGCTGCCTGTCTCTGGAAAAAGCCGGTCTCCCGTCACTGAGGTCATTCGAGGTCATCTGAGGTAATTTTAGGTTATCAACAGCAGCCGGACTAATCAAGGTTCCAATTTGGCCTCATATCAAGACAATAGTCACATACCTCAATTGCTGAAAATAACAGTCATTGGTAAAGTCCAGCCTTGTGTCCTTGAGGTCATCCAAGGTCATCTTGAGGTCATTTGAGGTCATTAACAATGGCCGGAATGATCAAGGTTCCCATTCGACCTCATAACAAGAGCAGAATCACGAACCTTAACGAGTGAAACTGCCTGTCATTGAAAAATCCAGTTTCACTTCATTGAGGTCATTCGAGGTCATTCGAGGTCATTAACAGCGGCCGGTATGATCAAGGTTCCCTTTCTGCCTCGTCATTAACTTTCCATTGCAGCCATGGGTCGACGGATTCTGTGCCTCATCAAATCTCAATAATGATTCGGTCATATTGATTCCTGTTGCTTTTAATAGATGGTTCAGAGATCTCACTGTCTGTGTGTCTGTCTATCTGTCTCCCAGGACATATATGTTTAAATAGTTGCTCAATAATATATATATATATATATATATATAAATATATATATATATATATATATATATATATACATACATATATATATATATATATATATATATATATATATATATATATATATATATATATATATATATATATGAGAGAGAGAGAGAGAGAGAGAGAGAGAGAGGTAGGGAGAGAGAGAGAGAGAGAGAGAGAGAGATTGAATAACAAACAACTGCATCTCAACATTTTTATCTCACTCCCATTCAACAATCCCACTTCACATCCATAAAGTAAATTTGGCTCAACAATTCATCCAAACATATTCCCCACTAACATCCATCTATGCAGCGTAGACAAACATTAAATACAAATTTTGAAAAAAAAGGGAGAATTAGCAGAGTCATTGTACGAGAAAAGAGCCCACGCTCTATGAAAAATAATAAAAAATAAATCCCTCTTTTTCAGCTTCAATATAATTTTCAGCGTTGAAGCAACTTCAAAGAGAGCTTTCATCTTGGCTAAAAGCTTTTTTTTTCTTTTTTTTTCTTTTTTTGAATCAGGTTTTTCGTGTTTTATCTGAAGCATGTGGCTGGAGAAGGGAGTGATGATAATTGGCATGTGAAATGTTTGGGTTTTTTTAGAGTTTGGTTCTTAGATGTTTATGTTTGTGTGTTTGTGTGTATGTTTTTGTTTGTATGTATGTGTTATGTGTTTATATATATATTTATATATATATATATATATATATATATATATATATATATATATATATATATATGTTTTTGTAGTTTTTATTCTACATTTTCAAGTTCACACTAAATATAGAGGTAGGTGACAGATATTTATATAGAAAATGAGAATGGGCCGGGATTACAGTTTCTTAATCTGGACGGCGTGTTTTTAAATAGAAAAGGTATACTCGTATCTCTCTCTCTCTCTCTCTCTCTCTCTCTCATCTCTCTCTCTCTCTCTCTCTCTCTCTCTCTCTCTCTCTCTCTCTCTATATATATATATATATATATATATATATATATATATATATATATATATATATATATATATGTATGTATAAATATATATATTTTATACATATTTACATATATATATATGTGTGCCTCATTCTAAAAAATAATACGTCCTTTCTTTGTAAGGAAACTTGAAACTCTTATGCGACAAAACTACAAAAGATGTTTCTAAGTTAGTTTTTTGGTCTTGTGAAGAAACTCACTCAAATCTCGTTGTCTTTCAGGAACCCTCTGAGCGTCTCAGCTTTCTGGAAAGTTACAACATCAGAGCTGTGCTTTCTACGGAACTTTTCAAAGTAAGTGACTTATTTTTACTTGTTCTACTTTCTTTAGAAAGTGAATGGTTGGTGTTTCTGTCTCGTTGTGACCCGTAATTTCTGTGGTAGGATTCTTTGCAAGGATATAATTTTTATTTTTTTTTCAATATTGATTAGAAAACAAAGCTGTACTTTCTACGGGATTTTATAAGTAAGGGATTTATTTCCACTTGTTTTTACTTTTCTTTTAGACAGTTTAGAAAGTTTCTCTGTGTTAGGATTCTGGTGTGAAGGAAAATCTTTGTAGATAATTATTTTTAAAATTTTTTTAATAACTTACGAAAAATATTATATATACCCTTAATCAGTCTGTGGGTCTGCCCACTTCATTCTGTTTGAAATGGTTTTTTTTTTTATTATTTTAGGTTTTATTTATTTTTAATTGTATTCTGTTTGTGAATAAATTCATGGTATGTTATATAAAAAAAGTGTTTGTGACCTTGTGACGTATTTCCAATTCGCTTTCGTTTCTTTTGTGAATGAATTCCTGTATGTTTAAGTAAACAAATGTTTGTGTTGGTATGGCGTGTTTTGCGCTCCCGTGTTTGTGTACGGGTGTTGGTGTTTACGCTTGTTTTATTTTTTGTTTGTGATTAAATTTTTGGAAAAGTTAAGTAAACAAGTTTTAGTGTTATTTTGCGTGCGACTGACAATAATAATAATAATAATAATAATAATAATAATAATAATAATAATAATAATAATAATAATAAATGAATTACAAAATTTTTTCACAACTTTGGAATTTTTAGCAATAATAATAGTAATAATAATAATAATAATAATAATAATAATAATGATAATAATAATAATAAAATATTTTTCACAACTTTGGGAATCTTTTAGAATAATAATAATAATAATAATAATAATAATAATGATAATAATAATAATAATAATAATGACAGCATTTTGATTACGATATTATGAATTTCTTAGCAATAATAATAATAATAATAATCAGACCATCACTGAACCACTGACATGCCAAGATATTCCACACGTAGCAGGATAAAGGATAGACGCCATTAATAATTTCCCTTCGAATAAGGAGTGGGGGAGGGGGGGGTTGTTTGAGCAAGGGGGGCTAGAGGAACCAGGAGAGGGTTGGGAAAGGTTTAGGGGATCCAGGGAAAGTGGGGAGGGGAGGTGTTAGTCAAATTTTCGTGTGTCGCCATAACGGAAACTCAACTTGAATCCTTCCCTACACGTGGGAGGCAGCGTTGCCAAATCACACGACTTGACAGTGTTGCCATTCCTGTTATTTCCCCCCAAAAGACACGATCAGGAGATATTGGGTGTTGTTTATGCGCTGTTTTTCTTGTTATTGTTGTTCTGGTTGTTTTGCGGTGTTCACCTGAGGCTTATGGAGAAACAACAGGGGTAATGTATCGTCGTAAATGTGTTTCTTTGGCTGAAATACGTCAGTAAACGATTGAAAATAATAAAGTGCGGTTCAGCTATCTGAGTTCCATGTAGAAATTGCCTTAATAAAAATAAAAATAATTATAATTATGATTACGATTATATGAATAATTGAATAATTACGTTAATGATATCATTTATAATCTATATGTATGCAGTTTACAAAGATATGGTAACTGGATGCCTTTATATTGATCAAACTCTTGCTAACACAGAAATCCGAATTGAAAAATGAATTACCGTTTGACTCACCACTAAGTGAGAGTCATATTGGATCTTTCAATTTCCTGTCTATTGTTAGAAAAAATTTCTTTTATTTATACATATTTTTTGTAACATTATTCGATTTTCGAGATATGGTTATCTTTCTATAATTATATTTATATACGAGTATATATATATATATATATATATATATATATATATATATATATATATATATTATATATATATGTATTGTAACATTATTAAACAAAGAAATATATGAGAGAGCGTAAGATATTTGCAATTTTTTTCCCAAATCGAATTTTAGTGTTGTCCATAGTTTTGCTAATTTTTCGTCTTATGAGAGAGAGAGAGAGAGAGAGAGAGAGAGAGAGAGAGAGAGAGAGAGAGAGAGAGAGAGAGATAATAATAATAATAATAATAATAATAATAATAATAATAATAATAATAATAATAATAATAATCAAGAATTTTCAAGAAATTTAGGCTCAAGCCAAGCAATGGGGTACCTCCGGCCATGTAGAGCTCAAGATAGTTTAAATAGGGAGTTAGAGCGGTTGAACAGCGAGGTCAAAATCTAAAGAGATCCAGAAATAGAGATAAAGAACAAGGATCTTAAGGTACATAAGAAGTAATAGTTAGAGAGGTTGGACAGCAGAGTGTAAAAGAAATTTATTGATATGGCTATCTTGAAAACTACTGAGGCTAGAGGGCTGCAAATTGGTATGTTGATCATCCACCCTTCAGTCATCAAACATGCCAAATTGCAGCCCTCTAGCCTCAGTAGTTTTATTTTATTTAAGATTAAAGTTAGTTATGATCGTACGTCCGGCAACGATATAGGCCAGGCCACCACCGGGCCGTGGCTGAAAGTTTCATGGGCCGCGGCTCACACAGCATTATACCGAGACCACCGAAAGATAGATCTGTTTTCGGGGGGTCTTGATTATACGCTGTACAGAAAACCGATTGCGCTGAAGAAACTTCGCCCCATTTTTACTGTTTTATTTAAGGTTAAAAAGTTTGCCATGATCGTGCGTCTGGCAACGCTATAGGACAGGCCCCCACCGGGCCGTGGCTGAAAGTGGATTTCAATGGAAGCAACGACTTATTATAACCGGGTATAGCTCAGGTATCGTAGTTCCATGAGGGTAAGAAGGGCATATCAGGTTACCTGGAAATGAGAGCCTTTTATCAATAGCTTTCTGGTTTGCGTGTTGGATGACACATGGCGCCTGGGAGCTTAACCATTCATGTTTTTTTTTTTTCTGCTTTGTATTTCTGTTTTGTAATCTGAAATTTGATCATTTTACGCTGTATCTGGTTTTCGTTATGTTTATTTGTCAGTTATTTCATTCATTACATGTAATCTGAAATTTGATTTATTCTACTTGTATCTTGCTTTCATTATGTGATTTATCAGTTTTATTTATTAATTACATTTTTATTGGTTTTCCTATTTACACTTATATTCATCCACTCCTTTTCCAGTGAAGCTGGTCACATATATAAATAAATAAATAGGTCACATGAATAAATAAATAAAATACAAATAAATAAATAAAATAAAAAATAAAGAGTAAATGAAAGAATAAAATAATATACATAAAAATAAAAAAATAGAAATAAATAAATAAATAAAGAAAAATAAATTAAATACATTTACAGATAACTGAATTATTGATTTATTTTCATCTTATATTAATATTGTCCACAGTTTCTCAGGTCCATTGGTTACTGACCAGTCATTTACAGTTAAAAGATTATTCCCTAATTATTTTCCAATTAATTTCTCTAATTACGATGGATGCCGTCAAAAGGTCGTTAGATATTTCTTGTATCAAACTTGTATTTTCAGCTCACTCATTTTGCTTTGAATCATTTTGGTTTGTTCATTAAAAGAGAGAGAGAGAGAGAGAGAGACAGAGAGAGAGAGAGAGAGAGAGAGAGAGAGAGGGAGAGAGAGAGAGAGAGAGCGGTTTCGCTAATTGCCTAGGAAATGATGATGTGTTTCAAGTCTCTCTCTCTCTCTCTCTCTCTCTCTCTCTCTCTCTCTCTCTCTCTCTCTCTCAAGCACACACACACACACTATATATATATATATATATATATATATATATATATATATATATATATATATATATAATATATATAATATAAATGATAATATGTTTCAAGTGTTTGTATGTCTCTCTTATCTCTCTCTCTCTCTCTCTGAGAGAGAGAGAGAGAGAGAGAGAGAGAGAGAGAGAGAGAGAGAGAGACATGCAAACATACAAACACTTGAAACATATCATCATTTACACACACACACACACACACACACACACACACACACACACACATATATATATATATATATATATATATATATATATATATATATATATATATATATATATATTTTGTTAGTGAGACAGACAGAATAACAAACATTTGAAATACATCATCATCTCTGAGGCAATTAGCGAAACTGTTCCCTCTCTTGTTATTGAACGAACGAAAACGATTCAAAGGAAAATGAGCGAACTGAAAATGCAGCTTGAAACAAGAAATAACTAATGACCTTTTGACTGCACTCATCATAATTAGAGAAATGAATAGAGAATGCAATACAAAACAAAAAGACACCATTGCTAAGCAACTGAGGCGACATGCTGGGGACATTATGAAGCGACGCGCCGCAGGGAAAGAGAATCTGCGCTGTCTCGCTTCTTGAAGCTGACAAGCCACAGGGGGCGTTTTGTATATTGTGCATAGAAGTCCCTTTTTCTTCCCGATATATCGTGTTTATAAAGAGAGAGAGAGAGAGAGAGAGAGAGTTTTATGAAGACTGGAGACCCCCTTTGTCAGTTCGGTGAACCTAAGCAGTCGGGGGATATTGAAAGCGATTCGACGGTTTCCCGAATCAAGACATTTTTTGCAGATCAGTGGACGGGAAGATATTGAACCTCAGTTACTGAGGGAATGTTTACCTCGAATGACGTTAGGGAGACAGACGGACGTACAGAGAGAGAGACACACACACGTGGACACAGACCAAGGTCGAAAAGAAGCTTCGGTGTCAGGCAGTGTCAGGAATGAAGAGGGTGGGAAAAGATTTACAGGCAAATACAGACCAAGGTCGACAAATGCTTCAGTGTCAGGACAGACAGGCACAGACCATTGCCGAACAGAAGCTTCAGTGTCAGGACAGACAGGTACAGGCCAGGGTCAAAAAGAAGCTTCAGTGTCAGGACAGACAGGCACAGATCAAGGTCGAAAAGAAGCTTCGGTGTCAGACAGTGTCAGGAATGAAGAGGGTGGGAAAAGATTTACAGGCAAACACAGACCAAGGTCGAAAAGAAGCTTCAGTGTCAGGACAGACAGGCTCAGATCAAGGTCGAAAAGAAGCTTCATTGTCAGGACAGACAGGCACAGACCAAGGTCGAAAAGAAGCTTCAGTGTCAGGACAGACAGGCTCAGATCAAGGTCGAAAAGAAGCTTCATTCTCAGGACAGACAGGCACAGACCAAGGTCGAACAGAAGCTTCAGTGTCAGGACAGACAGACAAAAGACCAAGGTCGACAGAAGCTTCAGTGTCAGACAGTGTCAGAAATGAAGTGAGGGCAAAAACGGACAGACAGCCACAGACCAAGGTCAAAAGGGAGCCCCAGTGTCAGAAAGTGTCAGACGGTGTCAGAAATGAAGTGAGGGCAAAGACGGACAGACGGACACAAGACCAAGGTCGACAGAAGCTTCAGTGTCAGACAGTGTCAGAAATGAAGTGAGGGCAAAGGCGGACAGACGGACACAGACCAAAGTCGAAAGGGAGCCCAAGTGTCAGAAAGTGTCAGAACGGGTGTCAGAAATGAAGCGAGGGCAAAGGAGGATCTTCTTTAAAGAGAGATGGAAGGTCAGGGAGCCGCTAAAGTATGAATGAGATTATTCCTCCAGGGAACGAGAAACGTGCGAATATTGGAGCAGATTAAATTGTGGTACAGAGAAAGATTTTTTCTCTCTTTAATCAGAGATTAAAGACTGATATTTTTCACTAAATTCCAAAACTGACACCAGGAATAACATTTACTTATTATTATTATTATTATTATTATTATTATTATTATTATTATTATTATTATTATTATTATTATTATTATTATTAAGAAGATGAACCATAATCCCATGGAACAAGCCCACCACAGGGGCCATTGACTTGAAATTCAAGCTTACAAAGAATATGGTGTTCATTCGAAAGAAGTAACAGAAGGTAATGGTAGTGCAGAGAGTAGAGATCACTTATTAAAACAGAAAAAAATTATCAAATTAAAAAACTAAATAGGAAAAAATGTAAGTGAATTATTAAAATGCAAGGGGAATCATATTAGGGTATCAATGCGTTGCATCTTCGCTTGAACTTCTGAAGTTCCAATTGCACGAACATCCTCTGGGAGACTGTTCAACAGTCCAACTTATTTTCTTCTATATATTATTTAATAGACATTAAATCATTTTTCCCCTTTATAATGAGCCAGACTAAGGCCATTGAGGCACAAACTCCCAGTTCTATCTGAGAGATTTTGGGGATGAGGGTGCCAGCCCCACCCTTTTCATCTCGACTGCAACAGACACTTGCATACACTTATATCTCGTTGAACTGACGGGTTGTGACCTGGGAGTGAACCACGGTGGTAGCAAATATGAATCGAGATCTGTACCGTACCTTTATCTAAAGTGATTCGCAGTCTGCAAGAGTGAGAACAGCACAGTTATTTGTTTCTCTGCTGTTTTGCAGCCAGATTCGCTGAACAGCAGAAGCACCAGTATGCAGTAAATGCTGTGCCTCGCTGTCGAACTTCTCCAAAGATCCGGAGGTCCTTTATTCCTCACAACCGCTGAGGTTGTGGTGCAATTGAAACTTCAGAAGTTCAAGCGAAGGTGCAATGCATTAATGCCCTAATACGATTCCCCTTGCATTTTAATAATACACTTAAATTTTTTTTATATTTACTTATTAATTTGTTCATTCGTTTTTCTTTTTTAATAAGTGATCTCTCCTTACTATATTTCCCATTCAATACCTTCTGTCATATTCTTTGAAAGCTTGAATTTGAAGTCAGTGGCCCCTGTGGTGGGCTTGCTCCATATGAATAGGGTTCATCTTCTGAATAATAATAATAATAATAATAATAATAATAATAATAATAATAATAATAATAATAATAATAATAATAATAATAATAATAATAATAATAATATTTTAACTCAAATGACACCGAATAAATCTACAGGAGACGCAAGTCTGTGGTACAAAGTTTAACTTGTTAATTGATGTCGTATTGTCAAGTTTAACTTGTTAGGTAAGGTCTTATTATCAAGTTTTCAAGTTTGACTTGTGTTAATTGATTTTGATTTTGTATTGTCAAGTTTAACATGTTAATTGAGGTCGTATTGTCAAGTTTGCAAGTTTAACTTCTTAATTGAGGTCGTATTGTTATGTTTAACTTGTTAATTGAGGTCGCATTGTCAAGTTTAACTTGTTAATTGAGGTCATGTTGTCATCCGTGACTTCTTAAAAGCGGTCGCATTTATTTTGTTTAACTTCCTAATTAATGTCGTATTGTTTTGGGCAACATTGCACCGTCGTAAACATTCCTCTTCTTTACACATCATTCAGGAAACCTGTGATGAAACTAACCCATCCAAACATTGTCATTTGCTCGTTTACATTTGCTCTGTAAACGACGTGACCTTTTTATTAGTATTATTTCTTTTTCCCCCCTGGCGGTCGATTCTGAAGTGACTTAGACACACACACACATCACTCTTCCGTTGTCCTTGCGGGCGGGAACCTCTTTCTCGTCTGTCATTCAGAATCCTTTGGTTTATTCGGCCTTTTGGTGGAATTCCCCCCAAGGCTGTTTTTGGCTTGGCATAGATCGATCTGGTTTTGTCTGTCACGTCTTGAAATCATGAATGGCGTTTGATACAGAGAAACCTTTATTTAGATGAAGCTCCAATGTTGGAATTATGGATCACATTTGATATAAAGAGAAACTTTGGTCAAATCGCCAAAACTGTTTTTGGCTCGGGAAATATCGATTCGGTTTTGTCTGTCGCGTCTTGAAATCATGAATGACGTCTGATACAGAGAAACACTTTATTTAGATGAAGCTCCAATGTTGAAATTATGGATCAAATTTGATATAAAGAGAAACTTTCGTGAATTCCCCAAGACTGTTTTTTGGCTAGGCATAAATCGATCTGGTTTTGTCTGTCACGTCTTGAAATCATGAAAGGCGTTTGATATGGAGAGAAACTTAATTTAGATGAAGTTCCCAGTGTTGAAATTATGGATCACATTTGATATAAAGAGAAATTTTTTTTACTATAGAGAAGGTTCCTGTGACTGGTTTTTACGTCTGCAAGCGTGAGTTGACAGATTGGTAAGTGAAGAAAATTCCACATATAATTTGCTATTGCTTGGCCTATCAACATGCTTGCCAATAGCAGAAAGATTGTCAAGAAGACTCTTCTTATTCGGTAAACAACGCGTGACAGAGACAGAAGCTTTATTTTAGATGAGTTTCCAGTGACTGGCTGAATTGACAGATTTGAAAGTAAGGAAACTTCAAATTTCATAATACAGTTTCATAATTCTTAATTGCCAGGGCTAGAAACATGATTACAAAGAAGACCCTTGTTACTCTGGAAGGGGCCCTCTTCACCCTGGGAAATTCTGCCTAATTCAGACGAGGGAGAGAAGCCATCTTTCCCAGTTCTAAGGGGATTTTTTAACTTCTTCTTCCTCCTCCTCCTCCTCCTCCTCCTCCTCCTCCTCTTCCTCCTCCTCCTCCTCCCTCCTCCTCCTCCTCCTCCTCCTCCTCCTCCTCCCTCTCCTCCTCCTTCTTCAACTTCCTTTTCTTCTTCTTCTTCTTCTGCAACTTACAGAAATCAAGTCACAGACAAGGACCCAACAATCTTTGATCGACGAAAGCGTAGGACTCCCATCGACCACACAGTTCCTCCTGCGAGTGATTCCTGCGATGTTTATCCTACCGCCCTGGAGGATAAGACCGCTTTGCAAAGGGATGATGGCCTCCTAGGCGTTGACGCTTGTATAAATCCATCCGTAGCAGGGCTTCCTGAGGGCGTGTTCTGAGAAATATTGTCGAGACAGGGGAAGAAATATTATGTTCTAGTCATGTAAGTATGAAGCCTGGAAACATACTTAATATTTTTAAATTTCAAGTTTTATATTTAGTTTAACACCATTCCGAACAAGTAAAAAATTAGTCGAAGTTTCTTTGGCTCAATCGAGCTTTCTATACAGCGTATAATGCCGTATGAAACTCTCAGCCACAGCCCGTGAAACTCTCAGCCGCGGCCCATGAAACTTTCGGCCACAGCTTGGTGGTGGCCGGTGTTGTTGGCACCTATAGCGGTGCTAGGACGCACGATCATAGCTAAATTTAACCTTAAATAAAATAAAAATTGCTGATGCTTGGGGGATGCAATTTGGTATGTTTAATGATTGGAGTGTGGATGATCAACATACCAATTTGCAGCCCTCTAGCCTCGGTAGTTTTTAAGATGATTCTTTGAGGGCGAACGGGCAGCCAGAAAACAATCTCAATGGTTTTCTTTTACAGAAAACTAAAACGTATTTTTAATGTTTTTTTATTTTAAAGTTTATATTTAGTTTAACACCGTTACAAAAAAAAAAAGGATTTGAGTATTACCGCCCTCATGAAATACAGAATTGTTTCATTAACATCTGTATTTCGCGTAAAGTTCAAAATTCTTTCCTGGCGAAATCATTGTCATGAACTCATTTATTCTTCAGCGCAAAAATAATTCTCTTCAATGAAAAATTATTCCCCTTTTAAGAGCTTATTTTTCATGCAAATGTAAAATTTAAATTAAAGGGTTATTGGCATCCCATATAATGATTTTTCTTTTACTGTGCTGACTGTATTTTAGGAAATAATTTCCCCTGTGGTATTAAATTGTTTCGTAAGAACTTTTATTTGTTTCCCCCGTAGGGGGCTAGTGTAGTGTAGTGCGCTGTAGGCAGTACTAGAGGTTCTTTGTAGCATGCCTTTGGCCCCTAGCTGCAATTCCTTTCGTTGCTTTTATTCCACCTCCGTTCATATTCTCTTTCTTCCATCTTACTTTCCACCTCTCCTAACGATTGATTCATAGTGCAACTGCTTTGAGGTTTTCCTCCTGTTACACCTTTCAAACCTTTTACTGTCAATTTCCGTTTCAGCGCTGAATGTCCTAATAGGTCCCAGTGCTTGGCCTTTGGCCTAAATTCTATAGTCAGTCCAGCTCAATTCTTAGTTGTTTCACAAGATACAAGTGAACTGCATCAGTGTAATTTAAATATTTGATGTATTTTACATAGAACTTGTGTTTGTTCAGTAATTATATTTGAATCATGCTGTGAAAATATTAAAAGACTTATTTGCGAAATAATCTCAATTATGGCAATAAATCATACGAGAAATCACATTTGTTTAACTAGATATAAGTGAATTGCATCAACACACTTTAAAATTTCATTTGTTTTGTAAAGGACTTTTGTTTGTTGAATAAATGTACTTGAATTGTGTTCTGAAAACATCAATTAAATAACTTTTATTGAAACTTGCCTATATTCTGTGTACATGACCGAGTTGCCAGCGGCATATTTATTGAAACGTTGTTTATTTACTTTTGGCAAATATACATTTATGGGCTTCCGTAATAAATTTTTTTGTTGCGACGCCAGGTTGGTATAAATCAGTCGGTTAATTGGTCAGTGTATAATGATTGTTATTTATCGGCTCTGTATATATATGTACATATATATTCATATATTTATATATATATATATATGTATATATATATTCATATATTTATATATATATATGTATGTATATATATATATATATATATATATATATATATATATATATATATATACTGTATATATATATATACTGTATATATATTATTTCTGCTTATTCCTACATCACCTTATTTCTCTCTCTCTCTCTCTCTCTCTCCTCTCTCTCTCTCTCTCTCTTTTAACTCTGCTTTCATTTGTACTTATTCTTCTTCTTCTTCTTCTCCTATTCGTTAATGATCTCTCCTTCCCCTTCTCTTCTTTTCTCATTCTGGCTAATTGCCTCTCCCAAATTCCGCTCGTTTATTAACTGTGAATTCCGTCTTTGTTGACAAAATAAATAAATAAATGAATGAATAAATAAATAAATAAATAAATGTGTTACATCTCCTGTTTGGAAGGCAGAGAATTCAGACTGCAATTATACAAAGAGGAATCTCTGGTCAAAAATCACGAATCTCAATTCACCGATGCTAATTCTGTGACGGAAAACTCGCTTCGTAGGTCGGAGAATAAGGTATTTACCCGGTAATTCATGGAGATGAATTACCACCTGGCAATTACGGAGTAGAAATTGCCAAATTACCCTAATTAGAGCGAGGGCAAATATTCCACATGTTGATAAACTTCGCAGTTGCTTATTGCTGTTAGAAAGGGTGAATATTTCACAATGGAATTCCTGGAGGCAGTTATATCCAGTAAAAGTTTTTTTTATATATAGGTTAAGATTTCAAAATGTAATTCCTGTAGACAGTTAGATATGGTAATAATTTATATATATATATATATATATATATATATATATATATATATATATATATATATATATATATATATATATATATATATATATATA
>JANJGK010000037.1:786996-793614 GCA_039081455.1 Macrobrachium rosenbergii
CTCCAGTTTTGTCAACTTCGCTATTTCCCATCTGCATCGCGCCGTTCCCCTTCGACAAATATTCGCCCGGGACATTTTGTCGCGAGAAAACTTTCCTCTTCCCAACACAGCCCTGCTGCCGATGCTGCTTCTGCTGCAGATATGAATGAAATGATGCCTCGAGCTGTGAAAGAGAGAGAGAGAGAGAGAGAGAGAGAGAGAGAGAGAGAGAGAGACTCGGGAGAGGGAGTCGGCATGGTCTTGTTCTCTCAGTAGACTCCCAACTTTGGTTGAGGAAGGATCCGGCCGTGAGAGGTCCATCGTCGAGCGGATGAGTTCGTTCAGGTAGACTGGGCTGCTACCTGCGTCTCCGTCGAGTCAGAAACTCATGGTGGTGGTGGTGGCGGTGTCCTTTCCCCGTCACGTGGGCGGCGGATGAGATGGTCGGCCACCACCTCTTGTAAACAAATGCCTTTCGAGTAGTGGTAATGACGTGTGTAAACAGTTGATGTCATGGTGATCGAATTAAGTCAAGTTCCCTCTTTGGAAAACTGATGCCCCCCCACTGGCGTCTGCGAAATGCGCTGGCATATGCGGTACACCCACCGACGACGACGGGGGCCGAATCTCGTCCAGCGTGGGTGGAGGTTCCTGAGTGTGAGTGACCTAACGTGACTCGAAAATGTGAGAAAAAGAGAGAGAGAGAGAGAAAAGATATCAGTTTCCTTTTTTTAATTAGCAGTTGGACGAGCACCCGTACCCATACCCACCCACAAATGGCTCGGTCGACTCCTCCTCCTCTTCTTCTTCTCCTGCTGCGGGGCATTTGGCCGATAGAAGCCCAAAATCTGCCTGTCCGTCTGACGAGAATCTGACCCGCGCTGTGGAATCTGCCACTCAGCCAACCACCTGTTTAAAGTTAATATGAATTCTCCCCTTCTTGTCTCGCCTCACCATTCCGCGATGGTGAAGTGCCCCCTGAGAACTTGCATTCTCCTTCTGGTCGTCCTCCTCAGTCATCTGGATTTCGTGATATCTCTCGGTCATGGCCTTGGAAACGTTACCGGAATCGCTCCTGCAGAAGTGTGGACTTCAAATAGCACTCCTCCAGTGGCGAATGGGGCTTTGCATGGAAATTCACAGGATGGTCATCACTTGACCACACCTGAGACCTCAGGAGACGCTCTGGAGTTACGAAAGAAAAGCAGTTTCTTGTTAGCTGCACTCTCTACACAGGTAACGAAAACATCTTTGACCACTGAGAACGAGTCAGATAATAAAGATGATGGTGATTACTACCAGTTACCTCATGAAAATGCTTTACAAATCAGTAAAAACAGTGAAGTCAAAGACTCCTCTACTGACACTAACACAACAGGGCAAAGTTTGGCAGAAAATACCATTTCAGTAATGTTCCCTGAACCTGAAAGGAAAAGATATAATGAAACTCATTCTGTACAAACAATAAGTGCACATACTCCCAGTGGGTCTCCTGATTCTCCCACACCCTATTTACCAGCTGAGCATCCAAGAAACGCCTTTGAAACGAAACATGAAACTAGCAACATGCAAGAAACGCAGAAGGGAGAAGTTGACCCTGATTTCACTGAAGATGGAGATATCAGTTTTGATCCATTTTCAGATTTCTATTATTCCGGATACATGACAAAGCAAACAGCCAGAGACCACCAGTCTGGAACTGAGAGACATGGCCACCACCACCCTGGAACACAGAAACACAAGTTACCATCCACTGGAGGGAAATACCAGACACACATCATTCAAACACCCGAACACAGGACCAAGGACATGGTCTGCATCATTCGAACACACAAACACAGGACCAAGGCCATGGTCTCCATGACTATGAGACCAGCAGTTCCCCTCACAGCAATTCTGATGTCCTTGACTATGAAACAAAGTTTTTTGATGATGATGGCTTAGATTTTGAAGGCTACGAAACTGGGATGTCAAGTCAGGGGCCTCGAAAACCTGAGGTATCAAACAAGGGACCACATATACCAGAGATGTCAAGTCATGATTCCATTGGAGATGTCATTTCAGCCTAGGGTCCAGTACACCTGAGATATCGAACCAAGAGCCCTTGGAAACTGATGACATGACAAGCCAAGGCTCCCATGGATCTAAGACATCAAGCCAAAGACCCATGGAAACTGAGGTATCAAGCCAACGAACCAACCAAATCGAGATGTCAAGCCAGGGTCCCCACACACCAGAAATACCGATTCATGTTCCTTACGGATCTCGTGTACCAAGCCACGGATCCCATGCAAGGCCACATGAACCGAAGATTCCACACCAGGGACCTGAAAGACCTGAGATTCCAAGCCAAGGAAACGGGAGATATGACCATCCTGAAGCAGATGAGCAGGGGTGAAGGCAGGAATGCACTCCGTAACGCAACAGGCCACGCAAACGAAGAGACCACGATGCGACAAGACTTTGAAGAAGTGACCGCGGACGATAAGGTGACCTTCGAAAGCGACATGGAAAACGAGTTGCCCACGGAGGAGGAGATTCCCGAAATCACGAGGGACTCCTTCGACTTTGAAGACTCCCACGCCATTGAGGAGAACTACATAGACCACGAGAGCAATAGCGCCAACCCCCGCGAATGGAGGTCAGTCCATCCACGGCAGAAACGGCGGCAACCCCTACATGACTTACGGTGACGACCACGAGGGACTTCAAGGGGTACGCAGACCTACGAAACGGGTCGTTACTTCTACGATCACTATTATGACTACTACTTACGACTACGGCGGGGTGTCTGTGTTGCGTCCCGGAAAACAGTTTGTGGTGCTGCCATCGAAATCTCAACCGGAAGGAACCTTTCCCGGGAGGGTCAGTGGTGACGGGTACCTGGAGGTGGGGGACAGCACCGCGACCCAAAAGTGGTCCCTCGACCTCGCTACTGACCAATCCCACAAACAACCCCGAGGCGAACAGGGATCCTATCAGCCCCACAAGGAGTGTAAATATTGACCTGGGGCTCAGAGTAGTGTGTAATAGTCTGTCAGACTACAGAAAGTCTCCCAATTGATCGATCATGGATGCAGATTGAGAACTGCGGAAATGTAAGTGCTTTTTTGATTACTGAACATTACTTTAGGTTATTTCCATTTTGGTAGTGACTATGAAAAGAAATGTTCAGTTAATAATACCTCGTTAGTATCTGTTGTTATTAGCCATCAGTATATTATATGGGACCACATAATGGGTGGTCAATTTCTTGGTTATGGTAAAAAAAATTTAACTTTTTTCATTGTGTAATGAAAAGGAATCCATTTTAAACATGAAATTTAGGTAAAGATATTCTGTAATTATAATAGAATATTTATTTAATTTCCATTTTGCCTTTGCAAGAAGAAGCGGTATTGTTAAATGGTAAAATTACATGAATATTAAAGCCATTTGCAAGCGAAGGAAAAAACGTATATTGTTATATTCAAACAGAGACACGAGTATATCGTTAGCAAAACGGAATAATGCAGTAATGATGAACTTTTAAAACGATTATATATGCTTATATAAAAGTTAAGAAATAACCCTGTTTTGCCCAAAGTCAGTGAAATCCCAAAATTCGTCCTTTTTTAAGGCATATGGTAAATCCAAGGCATCCTTACTTAAACACAAATAGATAATCCTGTTTGCCCAAAGTCATGAAAGTCCAAAAGTCCGTCCTTTTTCAACGTTTAGTAAGTCCTTGAATATACTTCATTTTGACATAAATGACTAATCCTGTTTAAAGATTAAATAAAGATAAATAAAGATACATTAAATAAAGATAAAAAAAAATGAAAATAATCAGAGATAAAAATTCACCAAATTATCAAAATTAAATAAAAAACAAATAAAGTCAATTTACAATAAAAACAAAAATTTAAAAAATCAGTTTTTTTTCACCAAAAGTCAGGAAAGTCCAAAGTCGTCCTTTTAAAATATGGTAAATGTCAAGTATCCTTATTTGAAGTAAATAACTAACCTGTTTACCCAAAAGTCAGGAAAGTCCCAAAAGTCCGTCCTTTTTAAACAGTAAATCCTGTATATCCTTATTTAAAGTAAACAGCTAATCCTGTTTACCTTAAATTCAGCAAAGTCCAAAAGTCCATCCATTTTAAAATCTTGTAAATTCCTGACACTCTGAACTCTGGGTCTCTCGCTCGATCGAGAAATTGCCTGCCAATCTCCAACTGACGCATTGACTGAACTTAATGGACAAAGTCTTTGCCCGAAGTTTCTTCCTCTCCCAAATTAGCCAGACGAAAGAGCATAGTGTTGGCCCACCCCCAACCCTCCCCAAAATTCAAGCTTTTATTAAAGCCTGCCTAAGTTGCTGAGTTATCCGGAAAGACGACTTCGCAGGAGATAGGAACTACGTTGGGAAATTTTGTCGATGTTCCGATCAATGTGCGTTTTTTAAGGTCTGGTTTGGTTAAGAAGGGGAATGTGGAATCATGCCTTTTTGGTATTGGTTTATATACACACGCACACCACAGACACATGTATATATATATATATATATATATATATATATATATATATATATATATATATATATCCCTGTCTTATTCTTTGCATGAATTACTATGCAAAATATAAAGTACAATTATTAGATATTCCCAAAAAAGTTTTTACAGAATAGATCCTTCACATCTGATTAAAGAATAACTATATAAAGAAGTTATTCCAAGAATACTATTTTTTATTGTCAGTAATAAATAAATGGTTATATATATATATATATATACATGTATATATATGTATGTATATTATATCTGTATTATATATATGTATATATACATAAATACATACATTTGCGTGTGTGTGTATTTGTGTGTGTATGATTTCCACCTACCAAACAAACAGGTATGTATAAATCCTTTACAGAACTGCGAAGGAATATTATACTCCCCACTTCAGAGCCTTTATAATCCAATTTGCCAGTTTCACGGCGTCGTTCCCAAGCCAATGAGACAGTTTTCATACGATTTAAAATCCTCCTTTACTCTCCTTGACTGTGTAGGATTACCTTCTCATCTTGCAGGTGAATCCTTTAGGTAAATCCTTGCTTGGGGTGGGGAGGGCGAAGGGGTAGGGAGGGAAGGCTAGCTACGGAAGTTCAAGGTTTTCCTTCGTAATTTGATTACTCGGGTTTTAATCGTGAGTTGCGTCGATAACGTTCTACTAAAGAGGTTCTGATTGTTTATCGTGCTTCTTAATTTGTTGATCGTGCTTCTCAGTTGGTTGATCGTGCTTCTTAACTTGTTGATCGTGCTTCTCAGTTGGTTGATCGTGGCTTCTTAATTTGTTTATCGTGCTTCTCAGTTGGTTTGATCGTGCTTTTCAGTTGGTTGACCGTGCTTCTCAATTTGTTGATCGTGCTTCTCAGTTGGTTGATCGTGCTTCTCAGTTGGTTGGTCGTGCTTCTCAATTTGTTGATCGTGCTCCTCAGCTAGTTGACCGTGCTTCTTAATTTGTTGATCGTGATTCTTAATTGGTTGGTTGATCATGCCTCTCAGTTGGTTGATCGTGCTTTCACTTTGTTGATCGTGCTCCCAGTTGGTTTGTCGTGCTTCTCAGTTGATTGGTCGTGCTTCTCGATTTGTTGGTCGTGCTCCTCAATTGGTTGATCGTGCTTCTCGGTTGGTTGATCGTGTTTCCTAATTGGTTGATCGTGCTTCTAATTTGTTGACCGTGCTTCTCAGTTGGCTGATCGTGCTTCTCAATTGGTTGGTCGTGCTCCTCAGTTGGTTGATCGTGCTTATCAGTTTGTTGATCGTGCCTTCTCAATTTGTTGATCGTGCTTCTCAATTTGTTGATCGTGCTTCTCAATTTGTTAATTCGTGCTCTCTCAGTTGGTTGACCATGCTTCTCAACTGGTTGATCGTGCTTCTCAATTGGCCGAGAATTGTATTCTGCAGCTGCTGTTACGAGCTGCAATTGCCGTTACGAGCTGCATTTGTTGATAAAAGCTGTTTAGGACCTCGTACTGGTCTTCACAACCGATCTCGCTGTTTTATGAAGCCATTGTCCACTCCACCGTTTTCAGAGCTTAACTTGGATTGCGCTGCGTTTCATTCAACTTCCAGCAGTAGGGACAGAGGTAAATAAGAAGACGTGGAACAGGAGGAGAAAGAAGGCGACAAAACAGAGAGAGGAAATTGGAGGAAAAGAAGAAGAAAGAGAGAGAAAGAGGGAGGATATGAAAGTAGCATTGTCCTGAGTTATCTAGGAACCGATAAAAGTCTAAACGTGGTTTTTGAGCGGAGGGAGAGAGGCAAAAGGAACTCTCTCTCTTTCTCTCTCTCTCTCTCTCGCTCGTGCCCGATGAGAATTCCACTCACGAAAAGAAGAAGAAGAAGGGATAAGAGAAGTATCGAAAACGAAGGTGGAATTCTTCAGAAAGTTATAAATAAAAGTAAAGAGGAAGTATCGAGAGATGATAAGGAATTCTTGGGGAAACTTGTCATGAGAAGAAGAAGAAATCTTTACCAGGGAGTTTTGGACAAGGAGGGAACCAGGTTTTAAGTTTTCTGAAGAGCTTGTGCTTTCGAAGGACAGCCGATGAGAGAAAAACTAAGCCGCAAGGAAATTGGCAGATTATGTAGGCCCCTG
>JANJGK010000037.1:793714-828714 GCA_039081455.1 Macrobrachium rosenbergii
ACCTTTTATTTTTGCTTTTTATCAGATTTTCTTGTTTTTACTTTTTTTGTTTTTTTCATTTTGTTTCCTTGTATTTCTGCTTGTTTGTCATAATAATTATCTTTTGTTTCCTTTTGTTTTTTTTTATCATATATTCTTTTGTTTCCTTTGAGATTTTTGTATTGATTTTTTATCAATTTTTCTTTTGTTTTCTTTTTTTTATTTTTCTCTTTTTTATCTGTGGTTTAAAAAGGGCATTTTAGAAGTATGAAAAAAAAAAATAATAATAATATACTAATAATAATAATAATAATAACAACAATAACAACAACAACAACAGTAATAATAATAATAATAATAATAATAATAATAACAATAATAATAATAATAATAATAATGAATCCTCTTTTACCCAAAAAGGAAAATAAAATCTCTAATGATGCTAAACAAACTTTATCACAATTCATTAAAATTCAATATAATTTCTCAAAAAAAGCTTTTTAGATACAATGATAAACAAAAGATCAATAAATATATTTTGTCCAATGAAGCAATCATCATGATACTCAGAAAATATATTTTGGCCACTGAAGAAAATATCATTACACTAAAAAACCAGTTTAAGTCAAAAGGTTCAATATTTATGTATTTACTTTTTAGATATTTTTTATAAGGGACTTTACACTCTAGATAGATTTACATGAGAACCATTACTCTCTAGATATGTTTATATAAGGAACTTTATATATATATATATTATTATATTATATATATATATATATATATAATGTATATATATATATATATATATATATATATATATATATATATATATATATTATATCTATATATATATATATATATATATATATATAAGGAACTTTACTCTTCAGATATATGTATATGAGGAACTTTACTCTCTAGATAGATTTATATAAGGAACTTTACTCTCTAGATATTTTTATATGAGGAACTTTACTCTCCAGATAGATTTATATAAGGAACTTTACTCTCTAGATATTTTTATATGAGGAACTTTACTCTCCAGATAGATTTATATGAGGAACTTTACTCTTTAGGTATGTTTATATAAGGAACTTTACTCTCTAGATAGATTTATATGATGAACTTTACGCTCTAGATAGATTTATATAAGGAACTTTACTCTTTATATTTTTATATGAGGAACTTTACTCTTTAGATATATTAAGATAAGGAACTTTACTCTCTCTAGATAGATTTATATAAGGAACTTTACTGTATGTGTTTTTATAGGAGGAACTTTACTCTCTAGATAGATTTATATGATGAACTTTACTCTCCAGACAGTTATATGAGGAACTTTACTCTTTATATATTTTTATATATAAGGAAATTTACTCTTTAGATATATTTATATAGGAAAATTCTCTCTGTAGATAGATCTATATGAGGAACTTTACTCTCTAGATAGATTCATATGAGGAACTTTACTCTTTAGATATATTGATATAAGGAACTTTATTCTTTAGATATATTTATATAGGGAACTTCTCTCTCTAGATAGATTTATATGAGGAACTTTACTCTTTAGATATATTTATATAAGGAACTTTACTCTTCAGATATTTATATATAAGGAAGTTTACTCTCCAGGTAGAATTATATGAGAACCATTACTCTCTAGATATAATTATATGGGAAACATTACTCTTTAGATATATTTGTATAAAGAACACCAATTTTTAGGTATATTTGTGTAAGGAACACTAGTCTCTACATAAATTTCCAAAAAGGTATATTTATAGATATATTAAAGAAGTTAGATATAAATTTTGAAAAGTTGCTGAATATTGCAGCAATATTAATTCTTAATGAATTAATAAATCCTCAGATTAAGAATCAAAATCAGTTCATAATTAAATTGACTGTTCATTTTAAAGTTAAACAGAGATGGTAGCACTGGTAGTCGCAGTTGTGGTAGCAGTGGTGGTATCTGTAGTGGTAGGAGTGGTAGTTTCAGTTGTGGTGGTGGTAGGAGTTGTTGTTGCGGTTGTGGTGGTGGTAGGAGTGGTAGTTTCAGTGGTTGTTGCAGTTGTGGTGGTGGTAGGAGTGGTAGTTTCAGTGGTTGTTGCAGTTGTGGTGGTAGTAGGAGTGGTAGTTTCTGTGGTTGTTGCAGTTGTGGTGGTGGTAGGAGTGGTAGTTTCAGTGGTTGTTGCAGTTATGGTGGTGGTAGGAGTGGTTGTTGCAGTTGTGGTGGTGGTAGGAGTGGTAGTTTCAGTGGTTGTTGCAGTTGTGGTGGTGGTAGGAGTGGTTGTTGCAGTAGTGGTAGGAGTGGTAGTTTCAGTGGTTGTTGCAGTTGTGGTTGTGGTAGGAGTGGTTGTTGCAGTTGTGGTGGTGGTAGGAGTGGTAGTTTCAGTGGTTGTTGCAGTTGTGGTGGTGGTAGGAGTGGTTGTCGCAGTTGTGGTGGTGGTAGGTGTGGTTGATGCAGTTGTGGTGGTGGTAGTAGGAGTGGTAGTTTCAGTGGTTGTTGCTGTTGTGGTGGTGGTAGGAGTGGAGGTTTCAGTGGTTGTTGCAGTTGTGGTGGCAGTAGGTGTGGCTGTTGAAGTTGTGGTGGTGGTAGAAGTGGTAGTTTCAGTGGTTGTTGCAGTTGTGGTGGTGGTAGGAGTGGTAGTTTCAGTGGTTGTTGCAGTTGTGGTAGTGGTAGGAGTGGTTGTTGCAGTTGTGGTTGTCATAGGAGTGGTAGTTTCAGTGGTTGTTGCAGTTGTGGTGGTGGTAGGAGTAGTTGTTGCAGTTGTGGTGGTGGTAGGAGTGGTAGTTTCAGTGGTTGTTGCTGCTGTGGTGGTGGTAGGAGTGGTACTTTCAGTGGTTGTTGCAGTTGTGGTGGTGGTAGGAGTGGTAGTTTCAGTGGTTGTTGCAGTTGTGGTGGTGGTAGGAGTGGTAGTTTCAGTGGTTGTTGCAGTAGTGGTGGTTGTAGTAGTGGTAGTTTCAGTGGTTGTTGCAGTTGTGGTGGTGGTAGGAGTGGTTGTTGCAGTGGCTGTTGCAGTTGCTGTGGTGGTAGGAGTGGTTGTTGCAGTTGTGGTGGTGGTAGGAGTGGTTGTTGCAGTTGTGGTGGTGGTAGGAGTGGTAGTTTCAGTGGTTGTTGCAGTTGTGGTTGTGGTAGGAGTGGTAGTTTCAGTGGTTGTTGCAGTTGTGGTGGTGGTAGGAGTGGTAGTTTCAGTGGTTGTTGCAGTTGTGGTGGTTTCAGGAGTGGTTGTTGCAGTTGTGGTGGTGGTAGGAGTGGTAGTTTCAGTGGTTGTTGCAGATGTGGTGGTGGCAGGAGTGGTGGTTCCAGTGGTTGTTGCAGTTGTGGTGGTGGTAGGAGTGGTTGTTGCAGTTGTGGTGGTGGTAGGAGTCGTAGTTTCAGTGGTTGTTAAAGTTGTGGTGGTGGTAGGAGTGGTAGTTTCAGTGGTTGTTGCAGTTGTGGTGGTGGTAGGAGTGGTGGTTTCAGTGGTTGTTGCAGTTGTGGTGGTGGTAGGAGTGGTTGTTGCAGTTGTGGTGGTGGTAGGAGTGGTAGTTTCAGTCGTTGTTGAAGTTGTGGTGGTGGTAGGAGTGGTAGTTTCAGTGGTTGTTGCAGTTGTGGTGGTGGTAGGAGTGGTTGTTGCAGTTGAGGTGGTGGTAGGATTGGTAGTTTCAGTGGTTGTTGCTGTTGTGGTGGTGGTAGGAGTGGTGGTTTCAGTGGTTGTTGCAGTTGTGGTGGTGGTAGGAGTGGTTGTTGCAGTTGTGGTGGTGGTAGGAGTGGTAGTTTCAGTGGTTGTTGCTGTTGTGGTGGTGGTAGGAGTGGTGGATTCAGTGGTTGTTGCAGTTGTGGTGGTGGTAGGATTGGTAGTTTCAGTGGTTGTTGCAGTTGTGGTGGTAGTAGGATTGGTAGTTTCAGTGGTTGTTGCTGTTGTGGTGGTGGTAGGAGTGGTGGTTTCAGTGGTTGTTGCAGTTGTGGTGGTGGTAGGAGTGGTTGTTGCAGTTGTGGTGGTGGTAGGAGTGGTAGTTTCAGTGGTTGTTGCTGTTGTGGTGGTGGTAGGAGTAGTGGTTTCAGTGGTTGTTGCAGTGGCGGTGGTGGTAGGGGTGGTTGTTGCTGTTGTGGTGGTGGTAGGAGTGGTGGTTTCAGTGGTCGTTGCAGTTGTGGCTGTGGTAGGAGTGGTAGTTTCAGTGGTTGTTGCAGTTGTGGTGGTGGTAGGAGTGGTTGTTGCAGTTGAGGTGGTGGTAGGAGTTGTAGTTTCACTGGTTGTTGCGGTTGTGGTGGTGGTAGGAGTGGTTGTTGCAGTTGTGGTGGTGGTAGGAGTGGTTGTTGCAGTTGTGGTGGTGGTAGGAGTGGTAGTTTCAGTGGTTGTTGAAGTTGTAGTGGTGGTAGGAGTGGTAGTTTCAGTGGTTGTTGCAGTTGTGGTGGTTGTAGGAGTGGTGGTTTCAGTGGTTGTTGCAGTTGTGGTGGTGGTAGGAGTGGTTGTTGCAGTTGTGGTGGTGGTAGGAGTGGTTGTTGCAGTTGTGGTGGTGGTAGGAGTGGTAGTTTCACTGGTTGTTGCTGTTGTGGTGGGGGTAGGAGTGGTTGTTGCAGTTGTGGTGGTGGCAGGAGTGATAGTTTCAGTGGTTGTTGCAGTTATGGTGGTGGTAGGAGTGGTTGTTGCAGTTGTGGTGGTGGTAGGAGTGGTAGTTTCAGTGGTTGTTGCTGTTGTGGTGGTGGTAGGAGTGGTAGTTTCAGTGGTTGTTGCAGTTGTGGTGGTGATAGGAGTGGTTGTTGCAGTTGTGGTGGTGGTAGGAGTGGTAGTTTCAGTGGTTGTTGCAGTTGTGGTGGTGGTAGGAGTGGTAGTTTCTGTGGTTGTTGCTGTTGTGGTGGTGGTAGGAGTGGTAGTTTCTGTGGTTGTTGCTGTTGTGGTGGTGGTAGGAGTGGTGGTTTCAGTGGTTGTTGCAGTTGTGGTGGTGGTAGGAGTGGTTGTTGCAGTTGTAGTGGTGGTAGGAGTGGTAGTTTCAGTGGTTGTTGCTGTTGTGGTGGTGGTAGGAGTAAAGGTTTCAGTGGTTGTTGCAGTTGTGGTGGTGGTAGGAGTGGTAGTTTCAGTGGTTGTTGCTGTTGTGGTGGTGGTAGGAGTGGTGGTTTCAGTGGTTGTGGTTGTGGCTGTGGTAGGAGTGGTAGTTTCAGTGGTTGTTAAAGTTGTGGTGGTGGTAGGAGTGGTTGTTGCAGTTGAGGTGGTGGTAGGAGTGGTAGTTTCAGTGGTTGTTGCGGTTGTGGTGGTGGTAGGAGTGGTTGTTGCAGTTGTGGTGGTGGTAGGAGTGGTTGTTGCAGTTGTGGTGGTGGTAGGAGTGGTAGTTTCAGTGGTTGTTGCAGTTGTGGTGGTGGTGGTAGGAGTGGTTGTTGCAGTTGTGGTGGTGGTAGGAGTGGTTGTTGCAGTTGTGGTGGTGGTAGGAGTGGTAGTTTCAGTGGTTGTTGCTGTTGTGGTGGTGGTAGGAGTAGTGGTTTCAGTGGTTGTTGCAGTTGTGGTGGTGGTAGGAGTTGTAGTTTCTGTGGTTGTTGCTGTTGCGGTGGTGGTAGGAGTGGTTGTTGCAGTTGAGGTGGTGGTAGGAGTGGTAGTTTCAGTGGTTGTTGAAGTTGTGGTGGTGGTAGGAGTGGATGTTGCAGTTGTGGTGGTGGTAGGAGTGGTTGTTGCAGTTGTGGTGGTGGTAGGAGTGGTAGTTTCAGTAGTTGTTGCAGTTGTGGTGGTGGAAGGAGTGGTTGTTGCAGTTGAGGTGGTGGTAGGAGTGGTAGTTTCACTGGTTGTTGAAATTGTGGTGGTGGTAGGAGTGGATGTTGCAGTTGTGGTGGTGGTAGGAGTGGTTGTTGCAGTTGTGGTGGTGGTAGGAGTGGTAGTTTCAGTCGTTGTTGCAGTTGTGGTGGTGGTAGGAGTGGTAGTTTCAGTGGTTGTTGCAGTTGTGGTGGTGGTAGGAGTAGTTGTTGCAGTTGTGGTGGTAGTAGGAGTGGTAGTTTCAGTGGTTGTTGCTGTTGTGGTGGTGGTAGGAGTGGTTGTTGCAGTTGTGGTGGTGGTAGGAGTGGTTGTTGCAGTTGTGGTGGTGGTAGGAATGGTTGTTATTGTTGTGGTGGTGGTAGGAGTGGTAGTTTCAGTGGTGGTTGCAGTTGTGGTGGTGGTAGGAGTGGTAGTTTCAGTGGTTGTTGCAGTTGTGGTGGTGGTAGGAGTGGTAGTTTCAGTGGTTGTTGCTGTTGTGGTGGTGGTAGGAGTGGTTGTTGCAGTTGTGGTGGTGGTAGGAGTGGTAGTTTCAGTGGTTGTTGCAGTTGTGGTGGTGGTAGGAGTGGTTGTCGCAGTTGTGGTGGTGGTAGGAGTGATAGTTTCAGTGGTTGTTGCTGTTGTGGTGGTGGTAGGAGTGGTAGTTTCAGTGGTTGTTGCAGTTGTGGTGGTGGTAGGAATGGTTGTTGCAGTTGTGGTGGTGGTAGGAGTGGTAGTTTCAGTGGTTGTCACTGTTGTGGTGGTGGTAGGATTGGTAGTTTCAGTGGTTGTTGCTGTTGTGGTGGTGGTAGGAGTGGTTGTTATTGTTGTGGTGGTGGTAGGAGTGGTGATTTCATTGGTTGTTGCAGTTGTGGTGGTAGTAGGATTGGTAGTTTCAGTGGTTGTTGCTGTTGTGGTGGTGGTAGGAGTGGTGGTTTCAGTGGTTGTTGCAGTTGTGGTGGTGGTAGGAGTGGTAGTTTCAGTGGTTGTTTCTGTTGTGGTAGTGGTTTCAGTGGTCGTTGCAGTTGTGGTGGTGGTAGGAGTGGTTGTTGCAGTTGTGGTGGTGGTAGGAGTGGCTGTTGCAGTTGTGGTGGTGGTAGGAGTGGTTGTTGCAGTTGTGGTGGTGGTAGGAGTGGTAGTTTCAGTGGTTGTTGCAGTTGTGGTGGTGGTAGGAGTGGTTGTTGCAGTTGTGGTGGTGGTAGGAGTGGTTGTTACAGTTGTGGTGGTGGTAGGAGTGGTAGTTTCAGTGGTTGTTGCTGTTGTGGTGGTGGTAGGAGTGGTAGTTGCAGTTGTGGTTGTGGTAGGAGTGGTAGTTTCAGTGGTTGTTGCAGTTGTGGTGGTGGCAGGAGTGGTTGTTGCAGTTGTGGTGGTGGTAGGAGTGGTAGTTTCAGTGGTTGTTGCTGTTGTGGTGGTGGTAGGAGTGGTAGTTTCAGTGGTTGTTGCAGTTGTGGTGGTGGTAGGAGTGGTTGTTGCAGTTGTGGTGGTGGTAGGAGTGGTTGTTGCAGTTGTGGTGGTGGTAGGAGTGGTATTTTCAGTGGTTGTTGCTGTTGTGGTGGTGGTAGGAGTGGTAGTTTCATTGGTTGTTGCAGTTGTGGTGGTGGTAGGAGTGGTTGTTGCAGTTGTGGTGGTAGTAGGAGTGGTGGTTTCAGTGGTTGTTGCGGTTGTGGCTGTGGTAGGAGTGGTAGTTTCAGTGGTTGTTAAAGTTGTGGTGGTGGTAGGAGTGGTTGTTGCAGTTGTGGTGGTGGTAGGAGTGGTTGTTGCAGTTGTGGTGGTGGTAGGAGTCGTAGTTTCAGTGGTTGTTGCAGTTGTGGTTGTGATAGGAGTGGTAGTTTCAGTGGTTGTTGCAGTTGTGGTGGTGGTAGGAGTGGTTGTTGCAGTTGTGGTATCTGTAGAGGTAGCTGTAGTGGTAGCAGTGGTGGTAGGAGTGGTAGTTGCAGTGGTTGTTGTGGTTGTGGTGGTGGTAGGAGTGGTAGTTTCAGTGGTTGTTGCAGTTGTGGTGGTGGTAGGAGTGGTTGTTGCAGTTGTGGTGGTGGTAGGAGTGGTTGTTGCAGTTGTGGTGGTGGTAGGAGTGGTAGTTTCAGTGGTTGTTGCTGTTGTGGTGGTGGTAGGAGTGGTAGTTTCAGTGGTTGTTGCAGTTGTGGTGGTGGTAGGAGTGGTAGTTTCAGTGGTTGTTGCAGTTGTGGTGGTGGTAGGAGTGGTTGTTGCAGTTGTGGTGTCTATAGTGGTAGCAGTTGTAGTTTCAGTGGTTGTTGCAGTTGTGGTGGTGGTAGGAGTGGTTGTTGCAGTTGTGGTATCCGTAGTGGTAGCCGTAGTGGTAGCAGTTGTGGTCGGAATGGTAGTTTCTGTGGTTGTTGCAGTTGTGGTGGTGGTGGTGGTAGGAGTGGTTGTTGCAGTTGTAGTGGTGGTAGGAGTGGTTGTTACAGTTGTGGTGGTGGTAGGAGTGGTGGTTGCAATTGTGGTATCTGTAGTGGTAGGTGTAGTAGTAGGTGTAGTGGTTGCAGTGGTGGTAGGAGTGGTATTTGCAGTAGTGGTATCCGTAGTGGTAGCAGTGGTGGTAGGAATGGTAGTTGTTGCAGTGGTGGTAGGAGTGGTGGTTCCCGTGGTTGCTCTAGTAGTAGTAGCTGTAGTGGTAGCTGTTGTAGTTTCAGTGGTAGTTCCAGTGGTGGTAGGAGTGGTAGTTGCAGTGGTTGTTCCAGTAGTAGTAGCTGTTGTAGTTTCAGTGGTAGTTCTAGTTGTTTCAATGGTAGTTCCTGAAAAAATCAATTGAAAAATATAAGAATATATGAATCTAAAATAAATAAAAAATAGACAATAAATGTGATTGAATGATCAGTGATCTTTATGATCAGTAATTACTGACAAATCCTTCGGATTTGCTTTGAAATCCTTGAAATCTAAAAAATCTTCTTGATCAGTAACTGCTGATTAATCCTTCTGATTTACTTTGTAATCCTTAAAATCTTGAAGTCCTTAAAATCTAGATAATCTTCGTGATGGTGATAAATCCTCTGGATTTACTTTTAAATAATTCAGATCCTTAAAATCTCAATCAGCTTTTCTGATAAATCTTTCAGATTTACTTTAAAGTCTTTCAAATCCTTAAAGTCTCAATGAACTTTCTGATAAATCCTTCAGGTTTTCTTTGAAGTCCTTATTTTTCTATAAACCTCAGTAATATTTACTGATAAATCCTTTGGGTTTACTTTGAAATCCCTTAAATCCTTAAAACCTCAATAATCTTTGCTGATAAATCCTGCAGAATTACTTTGAAATCCTTCAGATCCTTAAAATCTAAGGTAAGGGAAAACTCTGATTAAGCTTAAATAATGAAGGGAGAATACAATGAAGAAGAAAGAAAATTAATAAGAATCAAAGGAGAAATAGATATAGTTATTGCCCTCTGCTATAGTTATAGCTCAGAGGTACAGTTATAGCTCAGAGCTATAATTATTGCTCAGAACTATAATTATTCCTCAGAACTACACTTATTTCCTATAACTTTGATTATTGCTCTGAGCTGTAGTCATAGCTCAGAGGTATAGTTATAGCTCAGTGCTAGAGTTATTGCTCAGAGCTATAGTTATTGCTCAGAGCTATAGTTATTGCTCAGAGCTATAGTTATAGCTTAGAGCTATAGTTATAGCTCGGAGCTATAATTATTACTCAGAATTTTATTCCTCAGAGCTAAAGTTATTCCTTATAACTTTAATCATTGCTGTGAGCTATAGCTTTTCCTCAGAGCTGTAGTTATAGCTCAGGACTATAGTTATTGCTCTGAACCATATCTATGGCTCAGAGCTATAGTTAGCGCTCAGAGATGTATTTACCTGTAGTTATAGTTAACTATAATTTTAAAGTTCTTTCTCTACATATATATAAGTTGTAAAGTTCACACCAAGAATAAGCAGCTCTTCAGTTTTCTGGAGAGAAAACTATTGCGCCGGACTTGTCTGACCGTCCACACTTCTTTCTGTCCGCACTTTTTCTTTCCACCCTCAGATCTTAAAAACTACTGAGGCTAGCGGGCTACTAATTGGTATGTTGATCATCCACTCTCCAATCATCAAACATACCAAATTGCAGCCCTCCAGCCTCAGTAGTTTTTATCTTATTTAAGGTTAAGGTTTCATGGGCCGTGGTTCATGCAGCATTATACCGAGTTATTGTTATTATTAACAAATTATTGATGTAAAGATCACTAATTATTCTTATCATAATTTTACCATTTAGTTGTTATCCCCAACTGCATTTGAAAACATAGGGTAAAACGAATACCATTTTATTAATATAATAATTACTGATGACATTTGTCTCAAGTCCTTCTAAGAATAAACTTTATACAGTTTCTTTTGATTCAGTCCTTTCAAGAATGAACTTAGTAAGTTTCACACCAATGCTGAGGTTAGCATTTTATGCAGAGAATTCCAAAGAAGCATGAGTGATTTTTGGACATTAGGAACCTTGAATATAAGGTCTGCCTTGCTAATTTTAATTTTGATTGTGAGGTTGCCTAGTTTTACTTAAGCAGTAATAATAATAATAATAATAATAATAATAATAATAATAATAATAATAATAATAATAATAATAATAATAAATAATAATAATAATAATAATAATAATAATAATAATAATAATAATAATAATAATAATAATAATAATAATAATAATAATAGAGATATGTAAAATAATTTAAATATTATATCTTAAAGGGAAATAAAACTCTAGGATGATGCTGAAAAATATTCAATATAATTCCGTGGCTAAAACAGATTTATTATATATATATATTAGGTGATATTACAATGAACAGGACAGCAAATCCAAGTAATTCAAAGATATGTCCTTGACAAAGCCAAGTGAATCAAAGACGTGTCCTTGACAAAGCCTGGTAAATTAAGACATGCCTTGCTGGACTAAGAAGCAAAATAAAAAAAATGTATAATTATGAGAGTTTTTGTCTTCATGATTTGACTTTGTCATATAATGTGTTTTTAAGTCTGTAGAACACTAGATGAAGCATATATATATATATATATATATATATATATATATATATATATATATATATAAATTTGTATATATTTATTTATTTATTTATGCAAGGTAAGCACACTTTATTCAGTGTTGTAAGAATAACATTTTGGTGAAACCACTAGGGAAACAAAAGCTTTAGCTGAAACTCTGAGCACTGAATTATATTTATTTAATAAAATATATATATGAATTAATATATTTGCTCCCACAAGTGAAAGCTCATTGAAGCACAAAATTACTAGGAATAATCATTGCTTTTGAAAATAATGTCATGATTATAGTCATATAGAAAATATCTTATTTGATTACTTAAAATGCAATGTGAGTTATAATAAGAGCATTTATTCCTGATGAAAAGCAAAAATATGGAATAAAAAAGTGAATAATTTAGCAGATGAAGCAAAGCCGCAGTTTTGCAGTTGAATTAGCGGCCATTTAAAAGTAAGAATATGCAAGTATGGAATTTCCTCAGGGCCAAAACCAGTCCTAAGAATATATTCTGAGGAAAGAATAATTGCAGATAAACAGATTCCAAGTTCAGTAGCATCTTCAGCTTGTGGCTAAGGAGATTATGTGCTGGAAGTACCTGTAGTTGTTCCAGTGGTAGTTGCAGTTGTGGTATCCGTGGTGGTAGCTGTGGTGGTGGGAGTGGTAGTTGCAGTTGTGGTATCTGTGGTGGTTGCTGTGGTGGTAGGAGTGGTGGTTGTTGCAGTTGTGGTATCTGTAGTGGTTGCTGTGGTGGTAGGAGTGGTAGTTGCAGTGGTTGTTGCAGTTGTGGTATCCGTAGTGGTAGCTGTAGTTGTAGCAGTGGTGGTAGGAGTGGTAGTTGCAGTGGTTGTTGCAGTTGTGGTATCTGTAGTGGTTGCTGTGGTGGTGGGAGTGGTAGTTGCAGTGGTTGTTGTAGTTGTGGTATCTGTAGTGGTAGCAGTGGTGGTAGGAGTGGTAGTTGCAGTGGTTGTTGCCGTTGTGGTATCTGTAGTGGTTGCTGTGGTGGTAGGAGTGGTAGTTGCAGTGGTTGATGCAGTTGTGGTATCTGTAGTGGTAGCTGTGGTTGTAGGAGTGGTAGTTGCAGTTGTGGTATCTGTAGTGGTAGCTGTGGTAGTAGCAGTGGTGGTAGGAGTGGTAGTTGCACTGGTTGTTGCAGTTGTGGTATCTGTAGTGGTTGCTGTAGTGGTAGGAGTGGTAGTTGCAGTGGTTGTTGCAGTTGTGGTATCTGTAGTGGTTGCTGTGGTGGTAGGAGTGGTAGTTGCAGTGGTGGTATCCGTAGTGGTTGCTGTAGTGGTAGGAGTGGTAGTTGCAGTGGTTGTTGCAGTTGTGGTATCTGTAGAGGTAGCTGTGGTGGTAGGAGTGGTAGTTGTAGTTGTGGTATCTGTAGTGGTAGCCGTAGTGGTAGCTGTAGTGGTAGGAGTGGTAGTTGCAGTGGTTGTTGCAGTTGTGGTATCTGTAGTGGTTGCTGTAGTGGTAGGAGTGGTAGTTGCAGTGGTTGTTGCAGTTGTGGTATCTGTAGTGGTAGGAGTGGTAGTTGCAGTGGTTGTATCAGTTGTGGTATCTGTAGTGGTAGGAGTGGTAGTTGCAGTGGTTGTTGAAGTTGTGGTATCTGTAGTGGTTGTTGTTGTTGTAGGAGTGGTAGTTGCAGTGGTTGTTGCAGTTGTGGTATCTGTAGTGGTTGCTGTAGTGGCAGGAGTGGTAGTTGCAGTGGTTGTTGCAGTTGTGGTATCTGTAGTGGTAGCTGTGGTTGTAGGAGTGGTAGTTGCAGTTGTGGTATCCGTAGTGGTAGCTGTAGTAGTAACAGTGGTGGTAGGAGTGGTAGTTGCTGTGGTTGTTGCAGTTGTGGTATCTGTAGTGGTTGCTGTAGTGGTAGCAGTGGTAGTTGCAGTGGTTGTTGCAGTTGTGGTATCTGTAGTGGTTGCTGTGGTGGTAGGAGTGGTAGTTGCAGTTGTGGTATCCGTAGTGGTTGCTGTAGTGGTAGGAGTGGTAGTTGCAGTGGTTGTTGCAGTTGTGGTATCTGTAGTGGTAGCTGTGGTGGTAGGAGTGGTAGTTGCAGTTGTGGTATCCGTAGTGGTAGCCGTAGTGGTAGCTGTGGTGGTAGGAGTGGTAGTTGCAGTGGTTGTTGCAGTTGTGGTATCTGTAGTGGTTGCTGTGGTGGTAGGAGTGGTAGTTGCTGTGGTTGTTGCAGTTGTGGTATCTGTAGTGGTTGCTGTAGTGGTATCAGTGGTAGTTGAAGTGGTTGTTGCAGTTGTGGTATCTGTAGTGGTAGCTGTGGTGGTAGGAGTGGTAGTTGCAGTTGTGGTATCCGTAGTGGTAGCTGTAGTAGTAGCAGTGGTGGTAGGAGTGGTAGTTGCTGTGGTTGTTGCAGTTGTGGTATCTGTAGTGGTTGCTGTAGTGGTAGCAGTGGTAGTTGCAGTGGTTGTTGCAGTTGTGGTATCTGTAGTGGTTGCTGTGGTGGTAGGAGTGGTAGTTGCAGTTGTGGTATCCGTAGTGGTTGCTGTAGTGGTAGGAGTGGTAGTTGCAGTGGTTGTTGCAGTTGTGGTATCTGTAGTGGTAGCTGTGGTGGTAGGAGTGGTAGTTGCAGTTGTGGTATCCGTAGTGGTAGCCGTAGTGGTAGCTGTGGTGGTAGGAGTGGTAGTTGCAGTGGTTGTTGCAGTTGTGGTATCTGTAGTGGTTGCTGTAGTGGTAGGAGTGGTAGTTGCAGTGGTGGTTGTAGTTGTTGTGTCCGTAGTGGTTGCTGTAGTGGTTCCGGTGGTAGTTGCAGTTGTTGTTGCAGTTGTGGTATCTGTAGTGGTTGCTGTAGTGGTAGGAGTGGTAGTTGCAGTGGTTGTTGCAGTTGTGGTATCCGTAGTGGTTGCTGTGGTGGTAGGAGTGGTAGTTGCAGTGGTTGTTGCAGTTGTGGTATCCGTAGTAGTAGCTGTAGTGGTTGCCGTGGTTGTGGGAGTGGTAGTTGCAGTGGTTGTTGCAGTTGTGGTGTCTGTAGTGGTTGCTGTGGTGGTAGGAGTGGTAGTTGCAGTGGTTGTTGCAGTTGTGGTATCCGTAGTTGTTGCTGTAGTGGTAAGAGTGGTAGTTTCAGTGGTTGTTGCAGTTGTGGTATCCGTAGTGGTTGCTGTGGTGGTAGGAGTGGTAGTTGCAGTGGTTGTTGCAGTTGTGGTATCCGTAGTGGTTGCTGTGGTGGTAGGAGTTGTAGTTGCAGTTGTGGTATCCGTAGTGGTTGCTGTGGTGGTAGGAGTGGTGGTTGCAGTGGTGGTTGCAGTTGTGGTATCTGTAGTGGTTGCTGTAGTGGTAGCAGTGGTAGTTGCAGTGGTTGTTGCAGTTGTGGTATCTGTAGTGGTTGCTGTGGTGGTAGGAGTGGTAGTTGCAGTTGTGGTATCTGTAGTGGTTGCTGTGGTGGTAGGAGTGGTAGTTGCAGTTGTGGTATCTGTAGTGGTTGCTGTGGTGGTAGGAGTGGTAGTTGCAGTGGTTGTTGCAGTTGTGGTATCTGTAGTGGTAGCTGTGGTGGTAGGAGTGGTAGTTGCAGTTGTGGTATCCGTAGTGGTATCTGTAGTGGTTGCTGTGGTGGTAGGAGTGGTAGTTGCAGTGGTTGTTGCAGTTGTGGTATCTGTAGTGGTTGCTGTGGTGGTAGGAGTGGTAGTTGCTGTGGTGGTTGCAGTTGTTGTATCTGTAGTGGTTGCTGTACTGGGAGCAGTGGTAGTTGCAGTAGTTGTTGCAGTTGTGGTATCCGTAGTGGTTGCTGTAGTGGTAGCAGTGGTGGTTGCAGTGGTTGTTCCAGTTGTGGTATCCGTAGTGGTTGCTGTGGTGGTAGGAGTGGCAGTTGTGGTATCTGTAGTGGTTGCTGTAGTGGTAGCAGTGGTAGTTGCAGTAGTTGTTGCAGTTGTGGTATCTGTAGTGGTAGCTGTGGTGGTAGGAGTGGTAGTTGCAGTTGTGGTATCCGTAGTGGTAGCTGTAGTAGTAGCAGTGGTGGCAGGAGTGGTAGTTGCTGTGGTTGTTGCAGTTGTGGTACCTGTAGTGGTTACTGTAGTGGTAGGAGTGGTAGTTGCAGTGGTTGTTGCAGTTGTGGTTTCTGTAGTGGTTGCTGTGGTGGTAGGAGTGGTTGTTGCAGTTGTGGTATCCGTAGTGGTTGCTGTAGTGGTAGGAGTGGTAGTTGCAGTTGTGGTATCTGTAGTGGTAGCTGTGGTGCTAGGAGTGGTAGTTGCAGTTGTGGTATCCGTAGTGGTAGCCGTAGTGGTAGCTGTGGTGGTAGGAGTGGTAGTTGCAGTGGTTGTTGCAGTTGTGGTATCCGTAGTGGTTGCTGTAGTGGTAGGAGTGGTAGTTGCAGTGGTGGTTGCAGTTGTTGTATCTGTAGTGGTTGCTGTAGTGGTAGGAGTGGTAGTTGCAGTGGTTGTTGCAGTTGTGGTATCCGTAGTGGTTGCTGTAGTGGTAGAAGTGGTAGTTGCAGTGGTTGTTGCAGTTGTGGTATCCGTAGTGGTAGCTGTGGTGGTAGGAGTGGTAGTTGCAGTTGTTGTTGCAGTTGTGGTATCCGTAGTGGTAGCTGTAGTGGTTGCCGTGGTTGTGGGAGTGGTAGTTGCAGTGGTTGTTGCAGTTGTGGTATCTGTAGTGGTTGCTGTGGTGGTAGGAGTGGTAGTTGCAGTGGTAGTTGCAGTGGTTGTTGCAGTTGTGGTATCTGTAGTGGTGGCTGTAGTGGTAGCTGAGGTGGTAGGGGTTGTAGTTGCAGTGGTGGTAGCTGTAGTGGTTGCTGTGGTGGTAGGAGTTGTAGTTGCAGTGGTTGTTGCAGTGGTGGTAGCTGTAGTGGTTGTTGCAGTTGTGGTAGCTGTAGTGGTTGCAGTGGTGGTAGGTGTGGTAGTTGCAGTGGTTGTTCCAGAAGTAGTAGCTGTAGTGGTAGCTGTGGTAGTTTCAGTGGTAGTTCCGGTGGTTGTTCCAGTGGTAGTACCTGTGGTAGTTGCAGTGGTAGATCCTGCAAAAAAATAAAATGAAAAATATAAGATATGACATTAAACAATTTAAAATAAATAGATAATAGATATGAGGGAATAACGATCTCTGTGACCAGTAACTACTGATAATTCCTTCGGATTTACTTTGAAATCCTTGAAATCTAAATAATCTTTGTGATTATTAACTGTTGACTAATCTTTCGGACTTACTTTATAATCATTGAAAACCTGATGTCCTTAAAATCGAGATGATCTTAACGATGCTGAAAAATCCTTCGGGCTTACTTTAAAATCTTTCTGATCCTTAAAATCTCAGTCAAATTTTCTGATAAATAATTCAGATTTACTTTAAAGTGTTTCAAATCCTTAAAATCTCAATCAGCTTTTCTTATAAATCCTTCGGGTTTACTTTGAAATCATTGGATTTCCTTAAAACCTCAATAAAATTTGCTGATAAAGGTTCATTTGAAATCTTTCAGATTATTGAAATCTCAGTCATCTTTTCTGATAAATCCCTTGGGTTTACTTTGAAATCTGTAAATTTCCCTAAAACCTCAATAATCTTTGCTGATAAATCTTTTGGATTACTTTCCAGTCCTTCAGTTCCTTAAAATCTAAGTTTAGGAAAGCTTTGGTTGAGCTTAGATATTGAAAGGATAACATAATGAAGAAGAAAGAGAATTAATAAGAATCAAAGGAGAAATAGATATAGTTATTGCTCACTGCTATAGTTATAGCTCGGAGGTTTAGTTATAGCTCAGAGCTATAATTATTGCTCAGAGCTATAATTATTGCTCAGAGCTATAATTATTGCTCAGAACTGCGTTTATTCCTCAGAGCTATAGTTGATGCAGTCTTTCCAAGAATGAACTTAGTGAGTTTCACACCAAAGATGAATTTAGCATTTTATGCAGAGAATTCTAAAGAAGCCTGAGTGATTTCAGACAAGCATTTGTAATGAAACTAATAGAAAGCAAAATTGAAGGTTTTAGCAGGGTAAGGAAGATTTGAATTAATAAACAAAGGTGTTCACAGTGGTACGAAAATTCCCAATGGGAAATTGAGGAAGATTTGAATTTAGAAACAAAGTTAATTCATATGGGTACAAAAATCCCAAGTGGGATGTTGGCGAGGAAATGTCATAATATGTCAGTTAACATTGGAACTGTTATAATTACCACTGAACACAAAGTGGTTGAAATGTTATGAACACTTAATGTGTAAGTGTTGAAAAATTTGTTCCATAGAGTCAGTAGCAGGAAAGGCTAAATTGTCCACAATTACCATACCTGTACAAGTGGACTGAAACCAATTAATTTTGTGTATATGGAAATATGTTTAATAATTATTGATCAAGAGACTCAGACTCATGGATAGAAATACTTTGCTAGAAGAATTAATACATTGAATTTTGTAGGAATAAATGGAAATGACAAAATAAAATCAGTGAAAACTTCATTCCGTATTTAGATGTTGCTTTCCCAACATTTAGGCTGTTAGATTCTTCTATCATTGAAAAACTTTTGTTTTAGGGTGTGTGTAACTCAAGATTTAAGGATTTCATCGTCTTCCCCAAAAAGATTTTGGCCCAGTTCCCTACTATTGGAGATAAGGAACCTTGAATATAAGATGTGCCTTGCTAATTTTAATTTTGATTGTGAGGTTGCCTAGTTTTACTTAAGCATTATAATAATAATAATAATAATAATAATAATAATAATAATAATAATAATAATAATAATAATAATAATAATAATAATAATAATAATAATAATAATAATAATGATAGAGATATGTAAAATAATTTAAATATATCTTAAAGGAAAATAAAACTCTCGGATGATGCTGAAAAATATTCAATATAATTCCGTGGCTAAAACAGATTCATTTTTTATATATTAGGTGATATTACAATGAACAGGACAGCAAAGCCAAGTAATTCAAAGATATGTCTTTGCCAAAGCCATGTGAATCAAAGACGTGTCCTTGACAAAGTCTCGTAAATTAAGACATGCCTTTTAGTGGAAGAAGCAAAATAAAAAAAAAATGTAAAATTATGAGATTTTTTGTCTTCATGATTTGATTTTGTCATATAATGTGTTTGAAAGTCTGTAGAACACCTGAGGAAGCATATATATATATATATATATATATATATATATATATATATATATATATATATATATATATATATATATATATATTATATATATATATGTATAAATTTGTATATATTTATTTATGTATGCAGGGTAAGCAAACTTTATTCAGTGTTGTAAGGAATAATGTTTTGGTGAAACCACTAGAGAAGTATAAGCTTTAGCTGAAACTCTGAGCACTGAATTATATTTAATAAGATATATATGAATAAATGTATTTTCTCCTACGAGTGAAAGCTCATTGAAGCACAAAATTACTAGAATAATTATTTCTTTCGAAAATAATGTTATAATCATATAGAAAATATCTTATTTAATTACTTAAAATGCAATGTTAGTTATATTAAGAACATTTATTGCTGATGAAAAGCAAAAATTTGGAATAAAAAAGTGAATAATTTAGCAGATGAAACAAAGCCGCAGTTTTGCAGTTGAATTAGCGGCCATGTAAAAGTAAGAATATGCAAATATGGAATTTCCTCGGAGCCAAAGCCAGTACTAAGAATATATTCTGAGGAATAAACAATGGCAGATAGACAGATTCCAAGTTCAGTAGCATCTTCAGCGTGTGGCTAAGGAGATTATGTGCTGGAAGTACCTGTAGTTGTTCCAGTGGTAGTTGCAGTTGTGGTATCCGTAGTGGTAGCTGTGGTGGTAGGAGTGGTAGTTGCAGTGGTTGTTGCAGTTGTGGTATCTGTAGTGGTTGCTGTGGTAGTTGCAGTGGTTGTTGCAGTTGTGGTATCCGTAGTGGTTGCTGTGGTAGTAGGAGTGGTAGTTGCAGTAGTTGTTGCAGTTGTGGTATCCGTAGTGGTTGCTGTGGTGGTAGGAGTGGTAGTTGCAGTGGTAGTTGCAGTGGTTGTTGCAGTTGTGGTATCCGTAGTGGTAGCTGTAGTAGTAGCAGTGGTGGTAGGAGTGGTAGTTGCAGTGGTTGTAGCAGTTGTGGTATCTGTAGTGGTAGCAGTGGTGGTAGGAGTGGTAGTTGAAGTGGTTGTAGCAGTTGTGGTATCTGTAGTGGTAGCTGTGGTGGTAGGAGTGGTCGTTGCAGTGGTTGTTGCAGTTGTGGTATCTGTGGTGGTTGCTGTGGTGGTAGGAGTGGTAGTTGCAGTAGTTGTTGCAGTTGTGGTATCCGTAGTGGATGCTGTGGTGGTAGGAGTGGTAGTTGCAGTGGTTGTTGCAGTTGTGGTATCTGTAGTGGTTGCTGTGGTGGTAGGAGTGGTAGTTGCAGTGGTTGTTGCAGTTGTGGTATCTGTAGTGGTTGCTGTGGTGGTAGGAGTGGTAGTTGCAGTGGTTGTTGCAGTTGTGGTATCTGTAGTGGTTGCTGTGGTGGTAGGAGTGGTAGTTGCAGTGGTTGTTGCAGTTGTGGTATCTGTAGTGGTTGCTGTGGTGGTAGGAGTGGTAGTTGCAGTGGTTGTTGCAGTTGTGGTATCCGTAGTGGTTACTGTGGTGGTGGGAGTGGTCGTTGCAGTGGTTGTTGCAGTTGTGGTATCCGTAGTGGTTGCTGTGGTGGTAGGAGTGGTAGTTGCAGTGGTTGTTGCAGTTGTGGTATCTGTAGTGGTAGCTGTAGTAGTAGCAGTGGTAGTAGGAGTGGTAGTTGCAGTGGTTGTTGCAGTTGTGGTATCTGTAGTGGTTGCTGTGGTGGTAGGAGTGGTAGTTGCAGTGGTTGTTGCAGTTGTGGTATCCGTAGTGGTAGCTGTAGTGGTAGGAGTGGTGGTTGCAGTGGTTGTTGCAGTTGTGGTATCCGTAGTGGTAGCTGTAGTAGTAGGAGTGGTAGTTGCAGTGGTTGTAGCAGTTGTGGTATCCGTAGTAGTAGCTGTGGTGGTAGGAGTGGTTGTTGCAGTGGTTGTTGCAGTTGTGGTATCTGTGGTGGTTGCTGTGGTGGTAGGAGTGGTAGTTGCAGTGGTTGTTGCAGTTGTGGTATCAGAAGTGGTAGCTGTAGTGGTTGCTGTTGTGGTAGGAGTGGTGGTTGCTGTGGTGGTAGGAGTGGTAGTTGCAGTGGTTGTTGCAGTTGTGGTATCTGTAGTCGTTGTTGTGGTGGTGGGAGTGGTAGTTGCAGTGGTTGTTGCAGTTGTGGTATCAGAAGTGGTAGCTGTAGTGGTTGCTGTGGTGGTAGGAGTGGTAGTTACAGTGGTGGTTGCAGTTGTGCTATCCGTAGTGGTAGCTGTAGTGGTAGCTGTGGTGGTAGGAGTTGTAGTTGCAGTGGTGGTAGCTGTAGTGGTCGCTGTGGTTGTGGGAGTGGTAGTTGCAGTGGTTGTTACTGTGGTGGTAGGAGTGGTTGTTGCAGTTGTGGTATCTGTAGTGGTAGCTGTGGTGGTAGGAGTGGTAGTTGCAGTGGTTGTTGCAGTTGTGGTATCCGTAGTGGTAGCTGTAGTGGTAGCAGTGGTGGTAGGAGTGGTAGTTGCTGTGGTGGCAGCCGTAGTAGTTGCTGTGGTGGTAGGAGTGGTAGTTGCTGTGGTTGTTGCAGTGGTGGTAGGAGTGGTAGTTGAAGTGGTTGTTGCAGTTGCTGTATCTGTAGTGGTAGCTGTGGTTGTAGGAGTGGTAGTTGCAGTGGTTGTTGCAGTTGTGGTATCTGTAGTGGTAGCTGTAGTGGTAGCTGTGGTGGTAGGAGTGGTAGTTGCAGTGGTTGTTGCAGTTGTGGTATCCGTTGTGGTAGCTGTAGTGGTAGGAGTGGTAGTTGCAGTGGTGGTAGCTGTAGTGGTTGCTGTGGTAGTCGGAGTGGTAGTTGCAGTGGTTGTTGCAGTTGTGGTAGCTGTAGTGGTTGTTGCAGTTGTGGTAGCTGTAGTGGTTGCAGTCGTGGTAGGTGTGGTAGTTGCAGTGGTTGTTCCAGTAGTAGTAGCTGTGGTGGTACCTGTGGTAGTTTCAGTGGTAGTTCCAGTGGTTGTTCCAGTGGTAGTACCTGTGGTAGTTGCAGTGGTAGATCCTGCAAAATAATAAAATGAAAAATATAAGAATATATATTAAATAAAATTTAAATAAATAGATAATAAATGTGAGGGAATTATTAATGATCTCTGTGACCAGTAATTATTGATAATTCCTTCGGATTTACTTTGACATCCTTGAAATCTAAATAATCTTTGTGATTAGTAACTGTTGACTAATCTTTCGGATTTACTTTGTAATCATTGAAAACCTGATGTCCTTAAAATCTAGATAATCTTCGCGATGCTGAAAAATCCTTCGGACTTACTTTTGAAATCCTTCAGATCCATAAATCTCAATCAAATTTTCTGATAAATCATTCAGATTTATTTTAAAGTCCTTCAAATCTTTACAATCTCAATCAGCTTTTCTGATAAATCCTTCGGGTTTACTTTGAAATCTTTGAATTTCCATAAAACCTAAGTAACATTTGCTGATAAGTACTTTGGGTTAATTTGAAATCTTTCAGGTCATTGAAATCTCAATCTTCTTTTCTGATAAATCCTTTTGGTTTATTTTGAAATCCCTGAATTTTCTTAAAACCTCAATAATCTTTGCTGATAAATCCTTTGGATTACTTTCCAATCCTTCAGTTCCTTAAAACCTAAGGTTAGGAAAGCTTTGGTTGAGCTTAGATAATGAAAGGATAATATAATGAAGAAGATAGAGGATTAATAAGACTCAGAGAAGAAATATAGTTATTGCTCACTGCTCTAGTTATAGCTCGGAGTTTTAGTTATAGTTCAGAGCTATAATTACTGCTCAGAGCTATAATTATTGCTCAGAACTGTGTTTATTCCTCAGAGCTATAGTTGATGCAGTCCTTCCAAGAATGAACTTAGTGAGTTTCACACCAAAGATGAATATAGCATTTTAGCAGAGAATTCTAAAGAAGCCTGAGGGATTGCAGACAAGCATTTGTAATGAAACTAATAGAAAGCAAAATTGAAGGTTTTAGCAGGGTAAGGAAGAGTTGAATTAATAAACAAAGGTGTTCACAGTGGTACGAAAATCCCCAATGGGAAATTGAGGAAGATCTGAATTAAGAAACAAAGTTAATTCATATGGGTACAAAAATCCCAAGTGGGATATTGGCTAGGAAATGTCATAATACGTCAGTTAACATTGGAACTGTTATAATTACCACTGAATACAAAGTGGTTGAAATATTATGAACACTTAATATGTAAGTGTTGAAAAATTTGTTCCATAGAGTCAGTAGCAGGAAAGGCTAAATTGTCCACAATTACCATACCTGTATAAGTGGACTGAAACCAATTAATTTTGTGTATATGGAAATATGTTTAATAGTTATTGATTAAGAGACTCAGACTCTTGGATAGAAATACTTTATTAGAAGAATTAATACATTGAATTTTGTAGGAATAAATGGAAATGACAAAATAAAATCAGTGAAAACTTCATTCCGTATTTAGATGTTGCTTTCCCAACATTTAGGCTGTTAGATTCTTCTATTATTGAAAAACTTATGTTTTAGGGTGTGCATAACTCAAGATTTAAGTATTTCATCCTCTTCCCCAAAACGATTTTGGCCCAGTTCCCTACTATTGGAGATAAGGAACCTTGAATATAAGATGTGCCTTGCTAATTTTAATTTTGATTGTGAGGTTGCCTAGTTTTACTTAAGCAGTATAATAATAATAATAATAATAATAATAATAATAATAATAATAATAATAATAATAATAATAATAATAATAATAATAATAGAGCAATGTAAAAGTATTTAAATATATCTTAAAGGAAAATAAAACTCTTGGATGATGCTGAAAAATATTGAATATAATTCCGTGGCTAAAACAGTTTTATTTCATATATACTTAGGTGATATTACAATGAACAGGACAGCAAAGCCAAGTAATTCAAAGACATGAGATGTCTTTGACAAAGCCAAGTGAATCACAGACTTGTCCCTGACAAAGCCTCGTAAATTGAGACATGCCTTGTAGGACAAGAATGAAAAAAAAAATGTAATTATGAGATTTTTTATCTTCGTGATTTGACTTTGTCATATGTGTTTGGAAGTCTGTAGAACACCTGAGGAAGTATATATGTACAGTATATATTATATATTTATTTATTTATTTATTTTTGCAGCGGTAAGCACACTTTATTCAGTGTTGTAAGGAATAACCTTTTGGTGAAACCACTAGGAAAATAAAAACTTTAGCTGAAACTCTTAGCACTTAATTATATTTAATAAAGTATATAAGAATAAATGTATTTTCTCTAACGAGTGAAAGTTCATTGAAGCATAAATTACTAGAATAATTATTCATTTCGAAAATGTCATAATTATAATGATATAGAAAATACCTTATTTAATTATTTAGAAAGCAGTGTGAGTTATATTAAGAACATTTATTCCTGATTGAAAGCAAAAATATGGAATAAAGAAATGCATAATTAAGCAGATGAAGCAAAGCCACAGTTTTGCAGTTGACTAAGCAGCCAATTAAAAGTAAGAATATGCAAATATGGAAATTCCTCGGAGCCAAAGCCAGTCCTAAGAATATATTCTCAGGAATAATAAACGCACATAGACAGATTCCAAGTTCAGTAGCATCTTCAGTGTGTGGCTAAGGAGATTATGTGCTGGAAGTACCTGTAGTTGTTCCAGTGGTAGTTGCAGTGGTTGTTGCAGTTGTGGTATCCGTAGTGGTAGCTGTGGTGGTAGGAGTGGTAGTTGCAGTGGTTGTTGCAGTTGTGGTATCCGTAGTGGTAGCTGTGGTGGTAGGAGTGGTAGTTGCAGTGGTTGTTGCCGTTGTGGTATCTGTAGTGGTAGCCGTAGTGGTAGCAGTAGTGGTAGGAGTGGTAGTTGCAGTGGTTGTTGCAGTTGTGGTATCCGTAGTGGTAGCTGTAGTGGTAGCAGTGGTGGTAGGAGTGGTAGTTGCAGTGGTTGTTGCAGTTGTGGTATCAGTAGTGGTAGCTGTAGTTGTAGCTGTGGTGGTAGGAGTGGTTGTTGCAGTTGTGGTATCGGTAGTGGTAGCAGTGGTGGTAGGAGTGGTAGTTGCAGTTGTGGTATCTGTAGTGGTAGCTGTGGTGGTAGGAGTGGTAGTTGCAGTGGTGGTTGCTGTAGTGGTTGCCGTGGTAGTAGGAGTGGTTGTTGCAGTGGTGGTAGGAGTGGTAGTTGCAGTGGTTGTTGCAGTGGTGGTAGGAGTGGTAGTTGCAGTGGTTGTTGCAGTTGTGGTATCAGTAGTGGTAGCTGTAGTGGTAGCAGTTGTGGTAGGAGTGGTAGTTGCGGTGGTGGTAGCCGTAGTGGTTGCTGTGGTGGTAGGAGTGGTAGTTGCAGTGGTTGTTGCAGTGGTGGTAGGAGTGGTGGTTGCAGTTGTGGTATCCGTAGTGGTAGCTGTGGTGGTAGGAGTGGTAGTTGCAGTGGTGGTAGCTGTAGTGGTTGCTGTGGTGGTAGGAGTGGTAGTTGCAGTGGTTGTTGCAGTGGTGGTAAGAGTGGTAGTTGCAGTGGTTGTTGCAGTTGTGGTAGCCGTAGTGGTTGCAGTGGTGGTAGGTGTGGTAGTTGCAGTGGTGGTTCCAGTAGTGGTAGCTGTAGTGGTAGCTGTGGTGGTAGGAGTGGTAGTTGCAGTGGTTGTTGCAGTGGTGGTAGGAGTAGTAGTTGCAGTAGTGGTAGGAGTGGTAGTTGCAGTGCTTGTTGCAGTTGTGGTAGCTGTAGTGGTTGTAGGAGTGGTAGTTGCAGTGGTTGTTCCAGTAGTAGTAGCTGTAGTGGTACCTGTGGTAGTTTCAGTGGTAGTTCCAGTGGTTGTTCCAGTGGTAGTACCTGTGGTAGTTGCAGTGGTAGATCCTGCAAAAAAAAAAAATAAATGAAAAATCTAGGAATATATGACATTAAACAAATTAAAATAGATAATAAATTTGAGGGAATGATCAACGATCTCTGTGACCAGTAAGTACTGATAAATCCTTCGGATTTACTCTGAAATCCTTGAAATCTAAATAATCTTTGTGATTGGTAACTGTTGACTAATCCCTCTGATTTACTTTGTAATCATTGAAATGCTGAAGTCCTTAAAATCTATATAATCTTCCTGATGCTGAAAAATCCTTCGGATTTACTTTAAAATCCTTCATATCCTTAAAATCTCAATCAAATTTCCTGATAAATCCTTCAGATTTACTTTAAAGTGCTTCAAATCCTTAAAATCTCAATCAGCTTTTCTGATAAATCCTTCGGGTTTACTTTGAAATCTTTAAATTTCCATAAAACCTCAATAACCTTTGCTGATAAATACTTTGGGTTTACTTTGAAATCTTTGAATTTCCATAAAACCTCAATAATCTTTGGTGATAAATCCTTTTGGTTTACTTTGAAATCTTTAAGATCTTTGAAATCTCAATCAACTTTTCTGATAAGTCCTTCGGTTTTACTTTGGAATCTCTGAATTTCCTTAAAACCTCAATAATCTTTGCTGATCAATCCCTTGGATTACTTTCCAGTCCTTCAGATCCTTAAAATCTAAGGTTAGGAAAGCTTTGGTTGAGCTTAGATAATGAAAAGATAATATAATGAAGAAGAAAGAGAATTAATAAGAATCAAAGGAGAAATATAGTTATTGCTCACTGCTATAGTTATAGCTCGGAGGTTTAGTTATAGCTCAGAGCTATAGTTATAGCCCAGAGCTATAATTGCTCAGAACTGTATTTATTCCTCAGAGCTATTAGTTGATTCAGTCTTTCTAACAATTAACTTAGTGAGTTTCACACCAAAGATGAACTTAGCATTTTATGCAGAGAATTCTAAAGAAGCCTGAGTGATTGCAGACAAGCATTTGTAATGAAACTAATAGAAAGTAAAATTGAAGCTTTGAACAGGGTAAGGAAGATTTAAATGAATAAACAAGGTAATTCATACTGGTACAAAAATCCCTAATGGGAAATTGAGGAAGATATGAATTAAGAAATAAAGTTAATTCATACTGGTACAAAAATCCCCAATGGGATATTGACGAGGAAATGTCATAATACGTCAGTTAACATTGGAACTGTTATAATTGCCACTGAACACTTCAAGTGGTTGAAATGTTATGAACACTTATAAGTGTTGAACAATTTGTTCCATAGAGTCAGTAGAAGGAAAGGCTGAATTGTCCACAGGTACCATACCTGTGCAAGTTAGCTGAAGCCATTCAGTCTTAGGTTTATGAAAATATAATAATTTAATGGTTGAATTAAGAGACCCAGACTTATGGATAGAAATGATTTGACTGAAGAATGAATACATAGAATTTTGTAGAAAAGTTAGTAATAATAGAAAAATTCAGTGAAAACTTCATTCCCTATTTAGATATTGCTCTGCCCAACATTTAAGTAGTAAATTTCTTCTATTTACTGAAAAATCTGTGGTTTATGATCTTTATAACTTAAAATTTAATGCTTTCACCCTTTTCTCTAAAAGATTTTGGCGCGGTTCCCTACTTATGGAGATAAAGAACCTTCAATATAAGTATTGCATTGCTAAATTTAATTTTAATTGTGAGATTGCCTAGTTTTACTTAAGCAATAATAATAATAATAATAATAATAATAATAATAATAATAATAATAATAATAATAATAATAATAATAATAATAATAATAACATTCATAGCATTGTGTAACTTTAAATATACCTTAAAGGGATATAAAGTTCTCTGATGATGCTGAAAAAACATTGAATATAACTTCGTGGGTAAAGCAGTATTATTTTATATTTAATTGGTGATAGAAAAAAAGTTTATTACAATGAGCAGGACAAGCAAAGCCAAGTAATTGAAAGACATGTCTATGACAAAGTCAAATAAACCAACGACATTGTCTTTGACAGAGCCAGGTAAATTATAACGCGCCTTTTGGGACAAGAAGGAAAATAAAAGGGTATATAATCGTGTTTTTTCTTCATGACTTGACTAATGTATATTTAATTAATTAATTAATTAATTAATTTATTTATTTATTTCATTATTTAGGCAGGGGTAAGCACAAACTTTATTCAGTGTTTTAAGGAATAACCTTTTGGTGAAACCACTAGAGAAATGAAAGCTCTAGCTTAAATCCTGAGGTCTGAATTATATTTAAGTAAATGTAACTTTCTCCTACGAGTGAAAGTTCATTTAGACACAAATTACTAGAATTACTCTCGAAAATATATTGCTTTATTGTTTAGAAAGCAAATTTCTAGAATAAGTATTGCTTTCGAAAAAGTCATTTAATTTTTTAGAAAACAGTGTGACCTATATTAAGAACATACAATTCCTGAAGAAAAGCAATAAAATAAAACTGTAAAAAATTAATAATTAAGCACCTGAAGCAAAACCGCAGCTTTGCAGTTGTATAAGCATTTTCTTTAAAGTAAGAATTTGCAAATATGCAAATTGCTCAGAGCCAAAGCCATTCTTAAGAATATATAAACCAGCCTTGAGAATAAATAAACGCAGATATACAGATTCCAAGTTCTGTAGCGTCGTCAGCGTGTGGCTAAGGCGGTTATGAGGCGAAAGTACCTGAAGTTGTGGCTGTGGAAGTTCCAGTGGTAGTTGCAGTGGTTGTACCTGTGGTAGTACCTGTAGTTGTTCCAGTGATAGTTCCTGTTGTAGTAGCTGTGGTAGTTCCAGTGGTTGTACCTGAGGTAGTACCTGTAGTTGTTCCAGTGATAGTTCCTGTTGTAGTAGCTGTGGTAGTTCCAGTGGTTGTACCTGAGGTAGTACCTGTAGTTGTTCCAGTGGAAGTACCTGGAGTTGTGGCTGTGGTGGTACCAGTGGTAGTACCTGTAGTTGTTCCAGTGGTAGTTCCTGTAGTAGTAGCTGTGGTGGTACCAGTGGTAGTTCCTGTTGTGGTACCTGTTGTAGTTGGAGTGGTAGTAGCTGTGGTAGTACCTGTAGTAGTTCCAGTGGTACTTCCTGTTGTGGTACCTGTTGTAATTGCAGTGGTAGTTCCTGTGGTAGTTCCAATGGTAGTACCTGTTGTAGTCCCAGTGCTGGTAGCTGTGGTAGTTCCAGTCGTTGAGCCTGTAGTACTTCCAGTGGTAGTACCTGTTGTAGCCCCAGTGGTAGTAGCTGTGGTAGTTCCAGTGGTTGAACCTGTAGTAGTTTCAGTGGTAGTACCAGTGGTGGTCCCAGTTGTAGTTCCGGTGGTAGTTGTAGTGGTTGTTCCAGTGGTTGTACCTGTAGTAGTTCCAGTGGTTGTGCCTGTAGTCGTTCCTGTAGTAGTTCCAGTGGTAGTATCTGTGGTGGTGTCAGTGGATGTTCCAGTGGTTGTAGCTGTAGTAGTTCCTGTAGTAGTTCCAGTGGTAGTACCTGTGGTAATCCCAGTTGTAGTTCCTGTGGTAGTTGCAGTGCTTGTTCCAGTGATTGTACCTGTAGTGGTTCCAGTGGTAGTACCTGTGGTAGTTCCAGTGGTTGTACCTGTAGTGGTTCCAGTAGCAGTACCTGTGGTAGTACCTGTGGTAGTTCCAGTGGTTGTACCTGTAGTGGTTCCAGTAGCAGTACCTGTGGTAGTTCCAGTGGTAGTAACTGTGGTTGTTCCAGTTGTAGATCCTGTGGTAGTTGCAGTGGTAGTTCCAGTGGTTGTACCTGTAGTGGTTCCTTTAGTAGTTCCAGTGGTAGTATCTGTGGTAATTCCAGTGGTAGTAGCTGTGGTGATGTCAGTGGTAGTTCCAGTGGTTGTACCTGAAGTAGTTCCTGTAGTAGTTCCAGTGGTAGTACCTGTTGTAGTTCCAGTGGTAGTAGCTGTGGTAGTACCTGTGGTAGTTCCAGTGGTTGTAACTGTAGTTGTTCCAGTGGTACTACCCGTGGTAGTTCCTGTGGTAGATCCAGTTGTAGTTACTGTAGTAGTTTCAGTGGTAGTAGCTGTGGTGGTGTCAGTGGTAGTTCCAGTGGTTGTACCTGTAGTAGTTCCAGTGGTAGTACCTGTGGTAGTCCCAGTTGTAGTTCCTGTGGTAGTTGTAGTGGTTGTTCCAGCAGTTGTACTTGTAGTACTTCCAGTGGGAGTACCTGTGGTAGTTCCAGTGGTTGTGCCTGTGGTGGTTCCAGTGGTAGTACCTATGGTAGTTCCAGTGGGAGTACCTGTGGTAGTCCCAGTTGTAGTTCCTGTGGTAGTTGCATTCGTTGTTCCAGTGGTTGTACCTGTAGTAGTTCCAGTGGTAGTTCCAGTAGTAGTACCTGTCATAGTTCCTGTAGTAGTTCCAGTGGTAGTACCTGTAGTAGTCACAGTTGTAGTTCCAGTGGTTGTACCTGTAGTGGTTCCAGTGGTAGTACCTGTAGTAGTACCAGTGGTTGTACCAGTGGTAGTTCCAGTGGTAGTACCTGTAGTAGTTCCAGTGCTAGTTCCCGTTGTGGTACCTGAGGTAGTACCTGCGATTGTTACAGTGGGATCATCATTGATGTTGCCATTTGCAGCTCGAGCCATTTTAGTATTACAAATACCACTGCACCTATAGTAATTCCTAATACATTATCAGTTTTTTCATCTACATATTCAGTGGTAACGGTTTTGTTTGTTGCATTGTAGTGTCAGAGTGGTAACTGTAATTCTGCTTTAGGCAGTGGTAGTTTTAATGGTAGTTTTTCTACAATGGTTATTACATTGCTAGTGACTAAAGTTATATGAATAATTCAAGTTCTAGTTACATAAAAAGTAATTTCTTTTATATCATTGTCATTTATATATACATAATATTAATAACCATATTTTTGGAATTTTTTCCATAAAGTAAAACTGAAAATATAAGAAAATGTAATTATTGATATTATTATTTAAAAAATTATTGATATAAAGACCACTAATAAATCTTACTATAATTTTACCAAGTAGTTGGCATCCCCAACTAAAATTGAGAACATTGGGTAAGTCGAATGCTATTTATTAATATAATTACTGATTACATTTGATTTAATCCTTCCAAGAATAAACTTCGGTTAATATAATTACTTTTGATTCAGTTTTTCCGGGAATGAACTTAGTAAGTTTCACACCAAAGATGAATTTAGCATTTTATGTAGAGAATTCAAAAGAAGCATGAGTTATTGCAGATCAAGCAGCATATTCAAAATTAAGTAAAGCAAAATATGATATTTTAACGGAGGAAGATATGAATTAATGAACAAAGGTAGCTCATAGTGGTGCGAAAATCCTTACTGGGAAATTGAGGAAGATATGATTTAAGAAACAAAGTTAATTCATGCTGGTACACAAAAATCCCCAATGGGAAATTGAGGAAGACATGAATTAAGAAACAAAGTTAATTCATACTGGTACACAAAAATCCCCAATGGGATATTGACGAGGAAATGTCATAGTACGTCAGGTTACACTGGAACTGTCATAATTACCACTGAACACTTCAAGTGGTTGAAATATTATGAACAATTGAGGTGTAAGTGTTGAATAACATGTTCATTAGAGTCAATAGCAGAAAATGCTGAGTTGTCCACAGGTACCATATCTGTGCAAGTTAGCTGAAGCCATTCAGTCTTAGGTGTATATAAATATAATCATTAATCGTTGAATTAAGAGACCCAGACTTATGGATAGAAATAATTTGACTGAAGAATTCATACATAGAATTTTGTAGAAATAGATTGTGATAATAGAAAAAAATCTGTGAAAACGTCACTCCCTATTTGGATATTGCAAAACTCTTATATTTACTGAAAAACTTTAGTTTTAGGGTCTGTATAACTTGAAATTTAAGGCATGAAACAGTTTTAGGTTCTGTATAACTTGAAATTTAAGGCATGAAACCTTTTCACTAAAATATTTTGGCCCAAATCCCTATTTTAGAAGATAAAGAATCTTTAATATAAAATCTGCTTGGATAACTTTCATTTTGATTGAGATTGCCCAGTTTTACATAAGCAGTAATAATAATAATAATAATAATAATAATAATAATAATAATAATAATAATAATAATAATAATAATAGGGATATAAAACTTATCTATATAATATCATGGGTAAAACAAAGAGTTTTTTTTATTTAGTAGGTAATAGGAAAAGGGTTTATAATAAACAAGGAACATGACAGGAAAGCCAAGTGAATCAAGACATGACTTTGAGATTGCTAAATGAATCAAAGACATGTCTGGGACAAAGCAAAGTGAATCAGACATGTCTTGGACAAAGCAAAGTGAATCAAAGACATGTCTTGGACAAAACAAGGTAAATTTTAACTTGCCTTTTTTGGACAAGAAGCAAAATAAAAAATATATTATTATGAGATTTTTTGTCTTCATGGCTTTGTCATGTAGTGTCATGTGGTGTGTTTGCAAGCTAAGGAGGTATATATATATATATATATATATATATATATATATATATATATATATATATATATATATATATATATATATATTATTTATGCAGGGGTAAGCACACTTTACTCAGTGTTGTAAGGAATAACCTTTTGTTGAGACCAATAGAGAAATAAAAGCTTTAGCTTAAAGTCTGAGCACCGAATTATATTTAAATAATAAAATGTATATGAATAAGTGTAATTTTCTCCAATGAGTGAATGTTTATTGAAGCATAAATTACTAGAATAATTATTGCTTCTGAAAATGTTATAATAATAATTATTTAGAAAATATCTTATTTAATTATTTAGAAAGCAGTGTGAGGTATATTAAGAACATTTATTCCTGATGGAAGGAAAAATGTGGAATGAAAAAAGTATAATTAAACAGATGAAGCAAAGCCGCAGTTTTGCAGTTGAATAAGCAGCCAATTAAAAGTAAGAATATGCAAATATGGAAATTCCTAAGAGCCAAAGTCAGTCCTAAGATTATATTCTAAGTTCAGTAGCATCTTCAGCATGTGGCTAAGAAGGTGATGATGTGGAAGTACCTGTAGTTGTTCCAGTGGTAGTTGCAGTGGTTGTACCTGTAGTTGATCCAGTGGTAGTTCCAGTGGTTGTACCTGTTGTAGTACCTGTAGTTGTTCCAGTGGTTGTACCTGTGGTAGTACCTGTAGTTGTTTCAGTGGTAGTTGCAGTGCTTGTATCTGTAGTTGATCCAGTGGTAGTTCCAGAGGTTGTACCTGTGGTAGTACCTGAAGTTGTTGCAGTGGTTGTACCTGTTGTAGTGCCTGTAGTTGTTACAGTGGTTGTACCTGTGGTAGTACCTGTAGTTGTTCCAGTGGTAGTTGGTGTGGTAGTTCCAGTGGTTGTATCTGTAGTAGTACCTGTAGTTGTTCCAGTGGTAGTACCCGTGGTAGTGCCTGTACTTGTTACAGTGGTTGTACCTGTGGTACTACCTGTTGTTGTTCCAGTGGTAGTTCCAGTGGTTGTACCTGTAGTTGTTCCAGAGGTAGTTCCAGTGGTTGTACCTGTAGTTGTTCCAGTGGTAGTTCCAGAGGTTGTACCTGTGGTAGTACCTGTAGTTGTTACAGTGGATGTACCTGTGGTAGTACCTGTAGTTGTTCCAGTGGTAGTTGCAGTGGTAGTTCCAGTGGTTGTACCTGTAGTTGTTCCAGAGGTAGTTCCAGTGGTAGTTGCAGTGGTAGTTCCAGTGGTCGTAGGTGTAGTTGTTCCAGTGGTAGTTCCAGAGGTTGTACCTGTTGTACTTCCTGTAGTTGTTGCAGTGGTTGTATCTGTTGTAGTACCTGTAGTTGTTCCCGTGGTAGTTGCAGTTGTAGTTCCAGTGGTCGTACCTGTAGTTGTTCCAGTTGTAGTTCCAGTGGTAGTTGCAGTGGTAGTTCCAGTGGTCGTAGGTGTAGTTGTTCCAGTGGTAGTTCCAGTGGTTGTATATGTGGTAGTACCAGTAGTTCCAGTGGTCGTAGCTGTAGTTGTTGCAGTGGTAGTTCCAGTGGTCGTAGCTGTAGTTGTTGCAGTGGTAGTTCCAGTGGTCGAACCTGTAGTTGTTCCAGTTGTAGTTGCAGTGGAAGTTCCAGTGGTCGTAGCTGTAGTAGTTCCAGTGGTAGTTGCAGTGGTAGTTCCAGTGGTTGTATCTGTGGTAGTGCCTGTAGTTGTTCCAGTGGCAGTACCCGTGGTAGTATCTGTAGTTGTTACAGTGGTTGTACCTGTGGTACTACCTGTTGTTGTTCCAGTGGTAGTTCCAGTGGTTGTACCTGTAGTTGTTCCAGAGGTAGTTCCAGTGGTTACACCTGTAGTTGTTCCAGTGGTAGTTCCGGAGGTTGTCCCTGTGGTAGTACCTGTAATTGTTACAGTGGTTGTACCTGTGGTAATACCTGTTGTTGTTCCAGTGGTAGTTGCAGTGGTAGTTCCAGTGGTTGTACCTGTAGTTGTTCCAGAGGTAGTTCCAGTGGTTGTACCTGTGGTACTTCCTGTAGTTGTTGCAGTGGTGATACCTGTTGTAGCACCTGTAGTTGTTCCAGTGGGAGTACCTGTGGTAGTGCCTGTAGTTGTTACAGTGGTTGTACCTGTGGTACTACCTGTTGTTGTTCCAGTGGTAGTTCCAGTGGTTGTACTTGTAGTTGTTCCAGAGGTAGTTCCAGTGGTTGTACCTGTAGCTGTTCCAGTGGTAGTTCCAGAGGTTGTACCTGTGGTAGTACCTGTAGTTGTTACAGTGGTTGTACCTGTGGTAGTACCTGTAGTTGTTCCAATGGTAGTTGCAGTGGTAGTTCCAGTGGTTGTACCTGTAGTTGTTCCAGAGGTAGTTCCAGTGGTTGTACCTGTGGTACTTCCTGTAGTTGTTGCAGTGGTTGTACCTGTTGTAGTACCTGTAGTTGTTATAGTGGTTGTACCTGTGGTACTACCTGTTGTTGTTCCAGTGGTAGTTCCAGTGGTTGTACCTGTAGTTGTTCCAGAGGTAGTTCCAGTGGTTGTACCTGTAGTTGTTCCAGTGGTAGTTCCTGAGGTTGTACCTGTGGTAGTACCTGTAGTTGTTACAGTGGTTGTACCTGTGGTAGTACCTGTAGTTGTTCCAGTGGTAGTTGCAGTGGTAGTTCCAGTGGTTGTACCTGTAGTTGTTCCAGAGGTAGTTCCAGTGGTTGTACCTGTGGTACTTCCTGTAGTTGTTGCAGTGGTTGTACCTGTTGTAGTACCTGTAGTTGTCCCAGTGGTAGTTGCAGTTGTAGTTCCAGTGGTCGTACCTGTAGTTGTTCCAGTTGTAGTTCCAGTGGTAGTTGCAGTGGTAGTTCCAGTGGTTGTACCTGTGGTAGTATCTGTAGTTGTTACAGTGGTTGTACCTGTGGTACTACCTGTTGTTGTTCCAGTGGTAGTTCCAGTGGTTGTACCTGTAGTTGTTCCAGAGGTAGTTCCAGTGGTTGCACCTGTAGTTGTTCCAGTGGTAGTTCCGGAGGTTGTCCCTGTGGTAGTACCTGTAATTGTTACAGTGGTTGTACCTGTGGTAGTACCTGTAGTTGTTCCAGTGGTAGTTGCAGTGGTAGTTCCAGTGGTTGTACCTGTAGTTGTTCCAGAGGTAGTTCCAGTGGTTGTACCTGTGGTACTTCCTGTAGTTGTTGCAGTGGTTGTACCTGTTGTAGCACCTGTAGTTGTTCCAGTGGGAGTACCTGTGGTAGTACCTGTAGTTGTTACAGTGGTTGTACCTGTGGTACTACCTGTTGTTGTTCCAGTGGTAGTTCCAGTGGTTGTACTTGTAGTTGTTCCAGAGGTAGTTCCAGTGGTTGTACCTGTAGCTGTTCCAGCAGTAGTTCCAGAGGTTGTACCTGTGGTAGTACCTGTAGTTGTTACAGTGGTTGTACCTGTGGTAGTACCTGTAGTTGTTCCAATGGTAGTTGCAGTGGTAGTTCCAGTGGTTGTACCTGTAGTTGTTCCAGAGGTAGTTCCAGTGGTTGTACCTGTGGTACTTCCTGTAGTTGTTGCAGTGGTTGTACCTGTTGTAGTACCTGTAGTTGTTATAGTGGTTGTACCTGTGGTACTACCTGTTGTTGTTCCAGTGGTAGTTCCAGTGGTTGTACCTGTAGTTGTTCCAGTGGTAGTTCCAGAGGTTGTACCTGTGGTAGTACCTGTAGTTGTTACAGTGGTTGTACCTGTGGTAGTACCTGTAGTTGTTCCAGTGGTAGTTGCAGTGGTAGTTCCAGTGGTTGTACCTGTAGTTGTTCCAGAGGTAGTTCCAGTGGTTGTACCTGTGGTACTTCCTGTAGTTGTTGCAGTGGTTGTACCTGTTGTAGTACCTGTAGTTGTCCCAGTGGTTGTTGCAGTTGTAGTTCCAGTGGTCGTACCTGTAGTTGTTCCAGTTGTAGTTCCAGTGGTAGTTGCAGTGGTAGTTCCAGTGGTTGTACCTGTGGTAGTACCTGTAGTTGTTACAGTGGTTGTACCTGTGGTAGTACCTGTGGTAGTACCTGTTGTTGTTC
>JANJGK010000037.1:833714-856214 GCA_039081455.1 Macrobrachium rosenbergii
CTGTGGTAGTTGCAGTTGTAGTACCTGTGATTGTTCCAGTGGTATAATCAGTGATGTTGCCATTTACAGTTCCAGCTAATGTACTGGTATAAATGCCATTGTACCTATAGAAAGTCCTAGTACATTATCAGCGTTTTCATCTACATGTTCAGTTGTAGCGATTTTCTTAGGTTGCATTGTAGTGTCAGTGGTGGTATCTGTAACTCTGCTTGAGGCAGTGGTAGTTTTAATGGTAGTTTGTCTACAATGGTAATTACATTGTTAGTGACTAAAGTTGTATGAATAATTCAAGTTCTAGTTACATTACAAGTAATTTCTTTTATATCATTGTCATTTATATATACATAATATTAATAACCATATTTTTGTCATTTTTTCCATAAATGGTAAAACTGAGAATATGATAAGAAAATGTAATAATTATTAATATTATTTAAAAAATTATTGATATAAAGGTCAGTAATAAATCTGACTAGAATTTTACCAATTAATTGGTATCCCAACTGAATTTGAAAACAGAGGTTAAGTCCAGTGCCATTTATTAATATAATTACTGATCACATTTGATTTAATCCTTCGAAGAATAAACTTCGGTTAATATAATTACTTTTGATTTAGTCCTTCCAAAAATGAATTCAGTAAGTTTCACACTAAAGACGAATTTAGCATTTCAAGCAGAGAATTCAAAAGAAGCCTGAGTGATTGCGGATCAAGCAGTATGTTCATAATTAAATAAAGCAAAATATGAGCTTTTAATAGAGGAAGATATGAATTAATGAACAAGGTAGTTCAGTCTGGTACAAAAATGCCTAATGGGAAATTGAGGAAGATATGAATTAAGAAACAAAGTTTAAATTCATACTGGTACAAAAACCCCTAATGGGATATTGACGAGGAAATGTCATAATACGTCAGGTAACACTGGAACTGTCATAATTGCCACTGAGCACTTCAAGTGGTTGAAATATTATAAAAACTTATTGTATAAGCGTTGAATAATTCGTTCCATAGAGTTCGTATCAGAAAAGGTTAAGTTATGCACAGGTAGCATACCTTTACGAAGGGGCTGAAGCCATTAAGTTTTGTGTTTATGAAAATATAATTTAAGAATGATTGAATTAAGAGACTCAGACTCATGGATAGATATAATCTAATGGAAGAATTAATACATAGTAGTTTGTAAAAAAGTAGTTATATTGTAAACTATTCAATTATATTTTATTCTACTGAAAATTTAGTTTGTAAAATTCTTCTATTTACTGAAAAAATGTGGTTTTAGAATCTATATGACTTAAAATCAATGGCTCACTTTGTCCAGTTCCCAGAGTAACTGAATAGCTAAATAGCTAAATAAGTACAGATATAGGAGTAAGATTGCATAGTCAATTTTAATTTTGAAATCTATAGCCCAGGATTTAAGAAGAATGATGACGTAGTATTTTGTTATATTCATCAAAATTATTTTATAAATGATAATATTGTGCTCTATATGATTTTTAGGACATTGTTATTTTATTTATCTGAAATTGATTAATTAAAAAGATTTTAATTTAGAAAATTTGACTTTGCTGATGAAATATTAACTTGATTATGAGATTGCCAAGTTTTACTTAAGCAGTAATAATAATAATAATAATAATAATAATAATAATAATAATAATAATAATAATAATAATAATAATAATAATAATAATGTATTCAGAGAACTAAAGAGGAAAAAAGACTTAAATATAGCTTGAGGGGAAATAAAACTCTTAGATGATGCTGAAAAAACACACTGTATAATTTCATGGGTGAAACAGTTTTTTTTTTATTTATTAGGTGGTAGGAAAAGTGTTTATTACAATGAACAGGATAGCAAAACCAAGTGTATCAAAGCCATGTTCTTAACAAAGCTGAGAAATCAAAGACGTGTCTTTAACAAAGCCAGGTACATCAAAGAGATCTTTTTAATAAAGCCAAGTATATTAAGACATGCCTTTCAGGACAAGAAGCAGATCTGAGGGACACATGTAGAAGTATATTTATCATTATTGACACTCGAAGCAGAATTTTGTGATATATGCTAAGAGTAAAAGCAAACACTTTTTTTTTTTTTGAAAAAGCAATAATCTTTTGAAATAAAAGAAAAAAGAGAAAATAAAAGCTTTTAGTTGAACTTTGAGCGTTGAATTTTGGTGAAACCACCTTCCAGAAATGAAAGCTTTCATCTGCAAGCGAAGGTTTTTGAAAGCACAGAGATATAAATGAATAATTTATATTCAAAAGGACCACGAGTTATATGTTCAGAATACATGATTTCTAATGAAAAGCAATGAAATTGAATAAAAAGATGACGAATAATTAAGCAGATGAAGCAAAGCCACAGTTTTACAGTTGAATAAGTAGCCACTTAAGAGTATGAATATGAAAGTATGGAAATTCCTCAGAGCCAAAGCCATACTTAAGAATACATAAGCCACTGTTTAGACTTTATCCACTCAGACTGACGATTCCAGGTTCAGCAGCGTCTTCACCATGTAGCTAGACCGGGCCTATTTACCTGCGACAGTTGAAGTGGAAGTTCCTGTAGTGGTTGTTCCAGTGGTAGTTGCAGTGGTAGTGCCAGTTGTTGTTCCAGTGGTAGTACCTGTGGTAGTTCCTGTGGTTGTTCCAGTTGTTGTTCCAGTGGTAGTTCCTGTGGTTGTTCCAGTGGTAGTTCCTGTGGTTGTGCCAGTGGTTGTCCCAGTGGTGGTGCCAGTGGTAGTGCCTGTGGTAGTACCTGTGGTAGTTCCAGTTGTGGTTCCTGTGGTAGTTCCAGTGGTAGTGCCTGTGGTAGTACCTGTGGTAGTTCCAGTTGTGGTTCCTGTGGTAGTTCCTGTGGTAGTTCCTGTGGTTGTTCCAGTTGTGGTTCCTGTGGTAGTTCCTGTGGTTGTTCCAGTGGTAGTTCCTGTGGTTGTACCAGTGGTGGTGCCAGTGGTAGTTCCTGTGGTAGTTCCAGTGGTTGTTCCAGTTGTGGTTCCTGTGGTAGTTCCAGTGGTAGTACCAGTGGTAGTTCCAGTTGTTGTGCCTGTTGTGGTGCCAGTGGTAGTTCCTGTGGTAGTTGCTGTGGTAGTTGTAGCTGTAGTACCTGTGGTTGTTCCAGTGGTATAATCAGTGATGTTGCCATTTGCAGTTCCAGCTAATGTACTGGTATAAATGTCATTGTACTTATAGTAATTCCTAATACATCATCAGTGTTTTTACCTATATATTCAGTGGTAATGATTTACTTAGGTTGCATTGTGTCAGTGGTGGTATCTGTAACTGTGCTGGAGGCAGTGGTAGTTTTAATTGTATTGGTGGTAATTACATTATTAGTGACTAAAGCTGTATGAATAATTTGTGTTCTAGTTACACTGAAAGTAATTCCTTTTACATTATTGTCAATTGTATATAATATAAATAACTATATGTTTCCCATAAAAAAATTACAACTGAAACTATCATAAGAAAATGTAATTATTATTATTATTATTATTATTATTATTATTATTATTATTATTATTATTATTTAACAAATTATTGATATAAAGATCACTAATTATTCTTGCTATAATTTTACCAATTACTTATCACCAACTGCATTTGCAAACATAGGGTAAAGCCAATGCCATATATTAGTATAATTTCTGATTACATTTGATTCAAGTCCTTCCAAGAATAAACTTTGGTTGAAATAATTACTTTTGATTCAGTCCATCGAAGAATGAGTGATTGCAGATCAAGTAGTATATTCAAAATTAAGTAAAGCAAAATAGGAGCCTTTAATAGAGGAAGATGGGAAATTGAGGAAGATATGAATTAAGAAACAAAGTTAATTCATACTGGTACAAAAACCCCCTATGGGATATTGCGTCAGGTAACACTGGAACTGTCATAATTACCGCTGAACACTTCAAGTGGTTGAAATATTATGAAAACTTATTGTATAAGCGTTGAATAATTTGTTCCACAGAGTTTGTAGCAGAAAATGTTAAATTATGCACAGGTACCATGCCTTTACGAGTGGGCTGAAGCCATTCAGTTTTGTTTATGGAAATATAATTTAAGAATGATTGAATTAAGAGACAGATTCATGGATAAATATTATCTAATGGAAGAATTATGCATAGAATGTTGTCAAAAAGTAATTACTGTGTAAACTATTCAAATATATCTTATTCTACTCAAAATGTAGGTTGTAAAATACTTTTATTTACTGAGAAAATATGGTTTTAGGATCTATATGGCTTGAAATCAATGGCCTTCTTGGTCCAGTTCCCTAAGTAACTGAATAGTTAAATAGCTACAGATATAAGAGTAAGGTCTGCATAGTAAATTTTAATTTTGAAATCTATAGCCCAGGATTTAAAAAGAATGGTGACATAGTATTTTATTGTATTCATCAAAATTATTTTATAAATGATAATTTGTACTCTATATGATTTTTAGGACATGTTCTCTTTTTAATATATTTGTGCCATTTTTCTGTTTTATAAGGTTTTTTATTTATCTGAAATTAATTGGAAAGATTTTAATTTAGAAAATTTGACTTTGTTGGTGAAATATTAACTTGATTATGAGATTGCCAAGTTTTACTTAAGCATTGATAATAATAATAATAATAATAATAATAATAATAATAATAATAATAATAATAATAATAATAATAATAATAATAATAATAGTAACATAATTATGAGATTGCCAAATTTTAATTAAGCATTAATAATAATAATAATAATAATAATAATAATAATAATAATAATAATAATAATAATAATAATAATAATAATAATAATAATAATAATAATATATTCAGAAAACTAAAGAGGTAAAAGAATTTAAAATTTACCTTGAAGGGAAATAAAACTCTCAGATGATGCTGAAAAAAACATTCTATATAATCTCATGGGTAAAACAGTTTTTTTTTATTAGGTGGTGGGAAAAAAGTTTATTACAATGAACAGGACAGCAAAACCAAGTAAATCAAAGCCATGTTCTTAACAAAGCTGAGAAATCAAAGACGTGTCTTTAACAAAGCCAGATGTTTTTGACAAAGCCAAGTATATTAAGACATGCCTTTCAGGACAAGAAGCAGATCTGAAGCACACACGCAGAAGTATATTTAACATCTGTTGAGAGTCGAAGCAGAATTTTGTGATAAATGCTAAAGGTAAAAGCAAACAGTTTTTCTATTTTGAGAAAGCAATAATCTTTTGAAATAAAAAAAAAGAGAAAATAAAAGCTTTTAGTTGAACTTTAAGCATTGAATTATGCTGAAACCACCCTTCAGAAATAAAAGCTTTCATCTGCAAGCGAAGGTTTTTGAAAGCACAAAGATATAAATGAATAATTTATATTCAAAAGGACTGCGAGTTATATGTTCAGAATACATGATTTCTAACGAAAAGCAATGAAATAAAATAAAAAGATGGCGAACAATTAAGTAGATGAAGCAAGCCACAGTTTTGCAGTTGAATAAGCAGCCATTTAAGAGTAAGAATATGAAAGTATGGAAATTCCTCAGAGCCAAAGTCATTCCTAAGAATACATAAGCCATTGTTTAGACTTTATCCACTCAGACTGACGATTCCAGGTTCAATAGCGTCTTCACCATGTAGCTAGACCGGGCCTATTTACCTGCGACAGTTGAAGTGGAAGTTGTTGTTCCAGTGGTAGTACCTGTGGTAGTTGCAGTGGTAGTGCCAGTTGTTGTTCCAGTTGTAGTTGATCCAGTTGTTGTTCCAGTGGTAGTACCTGTGGTAGTTCCAGTGGTAGTTCCTGTGGTAGTTCCTGTGGTTGTACCTGTAGTAGTTCCTGTGGTAGTACCTGTGGTAGTTCCAGTGGTAGTTCCTGTAGTAGTTCCAGTGGTAGTTCCTGTAGTTGTGCCTGTGGTAGTACCAGATGTTGTACCTGTGGTAGTACCTGAGGTTGTTCCAGTGGTTGTAACAGATGTTGTACCTGAGGTTGTTCCAGTGGTTGTACCAGTTGTTGTACCTGAGGTTGTTCCAGTGGTTGTAACGGATGTTGTACCTGAGGTTGTTCCAGTGGTTGTAACAGATGTTGTACCTGAGGTTGTTCCAGTGGTTGTAACAGATGTTGTACCTGAGGTTGTTCCAGTGGTTGTAACAGATGTTGTACCTGATGTTGTTCCAGTGGTTGTAACAGATGTTGTACCTGATGTTGTTCCAGTGGTTGTAACAGATGTTGTACCTGAGGTTGTTCCAGTGGTTGTACCAGATGTTGTACCTGAGGTTGTTCCAGTGGTTGTAACAGATGTTGTACCTGAGGTTGTTCCACTGGTTGTACCAGTGGTGGTTGCACTGGTGGACCCTGCAAAAAAAATCAGATTAGAATAAGTGGCAAAAGCACATCTACATAAGATTTCTGTAACTATCTACTTTCTGTCCTTCATAAATTTGATTAAATTTTAGCTTTTTTTGTCCACATCTATTGAGATTTTAGCTTTAAAATTCGTGATATTTATTATATAAAATTTGTTACATTCTTCTAGGACGATCTGTTAAACCATGGCTCCTAATTTGGAATTATTTTCTTAACTTTCTATTCTTATAGTTATAAATATTTTTTTTTTTTTTTTTTTTAGCCCTGGACGAACTTTTGTCGTCTCCATCCTCTTTTCGAGGATACAAACTTCTCATGCAAATGCGTTACGAAATGTGTTAGAAATGTGTTGCAATATGTGTTAACTTACCTTATAATCCCCATTTTAAAAATTGTCATTGGTTCAGTGGTCGCATTGTCATGGAGAAAAATGGTTTCTTCCTAACTCTTCAAAGGAATCAGATAATAAATGCAGTTTTGGATTTGAATTGTAACCCCATTTTTGGGGGTGAGGACTTAACCTCTTTTTGGGGTGAGAATAAAACCTCACTTTCAAATGAGGTTCCCTTTGAAGTGGTAAATGAAAACTCCGAGGGGAATTTAAACTCAGTTTTAGATGCCAAATATGATAAACTCAGTTTTAGATGCCAAATATGAAATGGCCAGTAAGCTTTTATAATAAGTCATTGCTGGTAAAGCTGAATCTATTATCTGGAGACTCTTGCTTCATTTTGTTAAGAAAGGCCTCATTTCCTTCAAATTAAGCTTATAATTTTTAAAATCTCAGCCCCTTCCTTCGACTGCGTAATAATAGTAGTGATAATGTCTCTGATTGCCTCAGTAAAACGAGATTATAGTTGCTCCAGTATTTGGAAACTTACGGTAAGGAGAGCGTCGATCATTAGAATTGCTGGGCTGAGTCTATCATCTTGAGAAAGCAGTAAGAGAAAAGAGATTCTAAAAATGAGTTTAATGTTTTGTACAGTGGTTGATAAGGCCAATTGTAAGCTTAAATCAAGAAGGGACAAGATGTTTAGCTGAATGAACCGGCAGAGGGGACCTAGGGAAGTTATTCATGAGGAAAAAGTAGTGGGCGAAATATTAAGGCTTTTAGGAATGCCATTTTAAGATGGGAAAGGGCGAGAATTGTGGGCAATGAAGGATCAGTTTGGAGAAGAGAGTAAATCCGACTCTTATTCGCCAAGAAGGAAAATGTCAACAATCTATGATTTAAGGTCGAGGAAAAAGACTAATTTAGAATTATTATAAAGAATACTTGTTCAGTTTTTATGACGGTCAGAAACAGAATCACGTTGTTGTTGCACGAACTGGTCCATCAGGTCTTGAATTTGAAAAGCAAACTGGGTTTCACCTCCAGAAATCATCACTGGGTACAAACCTCAGCTTATAGGTAAAAACAGAAGCAACTTATGAGGGAGTCAGTATGCAGGTTCTGGTTAGCTACAATGTATGAAAATAGCAGTTACTGTAACACATTCTGGATTAAATTTTAAGAGAAAATGATCTCTTGAATATTTTGTATAGTCATCTGGAGTAATTTGGCTTCATGAAACTGTAATCTGAAATCAAGATGACTTACCAGCAAACTGTTTAACTTTTATGCGTGGGCAATCTTTGCAGCATCATTATCAGAGGGAACAGGTTCATTACATGAGCGTAATAGCTAATTTTCTTTGTAACAAGATTTCAAAAAAGAAAGGGTACTTCTTATATTTTACATGAATTGTTCAAGGTTTTTGATTCCTCTTCTTTTGTATTTGATATGATTTGAAATACCTCTGCTGTTATTTTATTTTGCATATTCTTATTCATTTTTATTTGAAGCTTCAAAACTTTTCCTGAAAGGTTGGGCAGGATGTACGATGCAACTTGGAAAGAATGATTACAAGACTATTTTATATTTTTTTTCAAAAGTAGATTAAAACTCTTCCATTCACCTTAGAGGGAAGTGAATTTGTCAGATAGCGCTGAAAAAGATCATTATGACCGTAGACATTTAACAAACTCAGCGTGTGTCTTTATTTTGGCCACATACAATCAAACACCATTGTTGTAAAAGTCAGTGAATCTGTGCCCTTCAAATCCTTGCATCGAAAAAGAGAAGATTAAAACGTTAAAAAGAAAGATTAACAATTTTGTGCGTAAGTCTTGCACTGTGACTTGGTTTTATATATTTACCAGACCTGAAACCACAAACGATCAATGGATTATTGAATTAGTCAGTTGTAGGACAGATATCTCACAAAAATTATTGAAGAAAAGTCAGGGTTAGAGAAGGTCAGCTCATTTGGCCAAACCAGGCTAAGGGGGGTGGGGGGGTCATTCTCCCAAGTAGAAGTCCAGGTTTCATCACTCCAGTCTGGAATTGGGGTGCTAAGTGCTACTTGTCGCAGTGGTACCTGTAATTGTGCCAGTGGTCATGCCTTTGGCTGTACCAGAGGTAGTTCCTGATGTAAGAGTGGTTGTACCTGTGGTAGTATCAGTACTAGTACCTGTGGTGGTGATAATGATAGTACTTCAGACAGTACCTGTGGTGCTTCCACTGGAAGTTGTAGGTCCTGTGCTGCCACTCGAAGTGCTTCCACTAGATGTCGTAGGTCCTGTGCTGCCACTTGAAGTGCTTCCACTGGAGGTTGTAGGTCCTGTGCTGCCACTCGAAGTGCTCCCACTTGAAGTGCTTCCACTGGAAGTTGTAGGTCCTGTGCTGCCACTCGAAGTGCTTCCACTGGAAGTTGTAGGTCCTGTGCTGCCACTCGAAGTACTTCCACTGGAAGTTGTAGGTCCTGTGCTGCCACTCGAAGTGCTTCCACTGGAAGTTGTAGGTCCTGTGCTGCCACTCGAAGTGCTTCCACTGGAGGTTGTAGGTCCTGTGCTGCCACTCGAAGTGCTTCCACTGGAGGTTGTAGGTCCTGTGCTGCCACTCGAAGTGCTTCCACTGGAGGTTGTAGGTCCTGTGCTGCCACTCGAAGTGCTTCCACTGGAGGTTGTAGGTCCTGTGCTGCCACTCGAAGTGCTTCCACTGGAGGTTGTAGGTCCTGTGCTGCCACTCGAAGTGCTTCCACTGGAAGTTGTAGGTCCTGTGCTGCCACTCGAAGTGCTTCCACTGGAAGTTGTGGGTCCTGTGCTGCCACTCGAAGTGCTTCCACTGGAAGTTGTGGGTCCTGTGCTGCCACTCGAAGTGCTTCCACTGGAGGTTGTAGGTCCTGTGCTGCCACTTGAAGTGCTTCCGCTGGAAGTTGTGGGTCCTGTGCTGCCACTTGAAGTGCTTCCACTGGAAGTTGAAGGTCCTGTGCTGCCACTCGAAGTGCTTCCACTGGAGGTTGAAGGTCCTGTGCTGCCACTTGAAGTGCTTCCACTAGATGTTGAAGGTCTGGTGGTGCCACTTGAAGTGCTTCCACTGGCTGTTGTAGGTCCAGTGCTGCCACTTGAAGTGCTTCCACTAGCTGTCGAAGGTCCTGTGCTGCCACTTGAAGTGCTTCCACTAGCTGTCGAAGGTCCTGTGCTGCCACTTGAAGTGCTTCCACTAGCTGTTGAAGGTCCTGTGCTTCCACTCGAATTGCTTCCGCTAGCTGTCGAAGGTCCTGTGCCGCCACTTGAAGTGCTTCCACTAGCTGTTGAAGGTCCTGTGCTTCCACTCGAATTGCTTGAAGGTCCTGCAAAAGTATTGGATATAAGTTTTGCAACCAAACCATAAGTCTTTACTGCATTATGTCTACCACACCACGAAATATTTAAGCAATTTTTTGTCTATTAGCAACAAAATGGTCAGTGAAGCTAAAAGTCTACTTCCCAGGCCACTTAATAAATAACACCATTGTGTTCAACAACTTTTTTAACTGTTGTCAACTGAAATTCCACTTCTCAGAGTGGGGTTCAACAACTTTTTTAACTTTCTTGTTTTAATAGGAGAATTCAATAGCTTGAATGCTGTCGATTTCAAATGAAGAGGTCCCTGTCATTCAGTGATGATCTCTTTCACTAAAGGATCCACACCTATTCACCAGTGGTTCGTTAATGGTTCATTAATGTCCCAAATTCAGGAGAAACACTAACTAATATTGTAACAGCAATTCATTATTGACTGATAGATATGTTTATTATTATTTCCACAAACTGTAATGGGAAATAAACATCTTACCTGTCGGAGGTGGGGTAGGTAATGGTGCAGTAGTACCATTGCCAGGAGGACCAGGAGGAGTTGGGCCAGGAGGAGATGGACCAGGAGGAGTTGGACCAGGAGGAGTTGGACCAGGAGGAGTTGGGCCAGGAGGAGTTGGGCCAGGAGGATTTGGACCAGGAGGAGTTGGACCAGAAGGATTTGGACCAGGAGGAGTTGGGCCAGAAGGATTTGGACCAGGAGGAGTTGGACCAGAAGGATTTGGACCAGGAGGAGTTGGACCAGAAGGATTTGGACCAGGAGGAGTTGGGCCAGAAGGATTTGGACCAGGAGGAGTTGGACCAGAAGGATTTGGACCAGGAGGAGTTGGACCAGGAGGAGTTGGGCCAGAAGGATTTGGACCAGGAGGAGTTGGACCAGAAGGATTTGGACCAGGAGGAGTTGGGCCAGAAGGATTTGGACCAGGAGGAGTTGGACCAGAAGGATTTGGACCAGGAGGAGTTGGACCAGTAGGAGTTGGGCCAGAAGGATTTGGACCAGGAGGAGTTGGGCCAGAAGGATTTGGACCAGGAGGAGTTGGACCAGAAGGATTTGGACCAGGAGGAGTTGGACCAGAAGGAGTTGGACCAGGAGGAGTTGGACCAGAAGGATTTGGACCAGGAGGAGTTGGGCCAGAAGGATTTGGACCAGGAGGAGTTGGACCAGTAGGAGTTGGGCCAGAAGGATTTGGACCAGGAGGAGTTGGACCAGAAGGATTTGGACCAGGAGGAGTTGGACCAGAAGAATTTGAACCAGGAGGAGTTGGGCCAGAAGAAGACAATGGTGGCTTTATCGTTGGGCTGGGCGTTGGCGCAACATGGGTTGGAGTTGTCCCAGTTCCAGGAGTACCACCTGAATGAAACGTTATGTCATTACTTATTCAGTTTTAGATGTAATATATATATATATATATATATATATATATATATATATATATATATATATATATATATATATATATATATATATATATATATAATATACATAAAATGTAAGTCCCAAATTTTTAACAGCATAAATTTAGCAACCTTTGGCCTGTAAGTTGGATGGCTTTTCTGTAACGTTTTTTAGTTACCTGGAATACAGCAACTGCAGCTCTTTCCTTTGCATCCTTTCTTGTCTATGACGCCCGAAGGACATTCCTTCTTCCCGCTGACGCAGGATCCTTTGGCTGCTGTGCACGAAGGCTGGATCTTGCAAGCCTTTGCGCAGCACACGCACTTGCCTTTGCCGCATCCTTTCTTAATAACTCTCTGCTTTTTAGTACAAGATTTACTGCATTTTCCTTTAAATTTCTTGCACGTGCTGTTTTCTTTACCCGAGCACTTGTCTTCTGCAAAAGGGATATATCTGTTCAGGCCCCCTTCACATTAAAGAAATTCAATCTGTTTTTCTTTGACATACATGCTCATTTTGAAAAGTCGAGATTTTCCGAAGCGATTCAAGAGCTTTGGGCTATGTTTCCTAATATCATGTCACTTCTGTACAGTCCTAGCAAGGTAGGGAGGAAATATAGATGGCAAAACTTAGTCTGAACATGATTAGTTAGAGGTATGTCAAGTTTTTCTATGTTTAGCATTCCATGAACAAATTGTCGTTACACGACAGAGCAGAGACCAGGTGCGGAAGTGTTAATGCTGTTGGCAAGTGTATGACACCTCATAAAGACTATCGTTACAAGACAGAGCAGGGACCAGGTAGGGAAGTGTTAATGCTGTTGGGAAGTGTAGGGCACCTCAAAAAACTGTCATTACAAGACCTGAATCCACCCTTACTTTGAACGCAGCACTGACAGCCTGTCTTGCCCTTGCATCCGTTTTTCCTTACTCTGCCGGTGCACTTCTCTTGGGCTCCAATGCAGACGCCACCCTTGGCAGTGCAGCCTTTCCTTGGTTTGCAAGGTTCTAAATTCAAGTAAAAAGCGGGAATTAGGTTAAAAATAAGTAGGTGATTATTAGAACTTACTGCAGAAGTGACATATTTTATAGAGGTAACCAGTAAGTCACCTTTCAAATCAAATTCAGTTGAGTTAAATGAAATTAGTCACTTGGAAGAGGAGGTTGATTATGTTCACAAGAATTTCAGCATTCCTTGTTTTGCAGGCTTTTAAAGGAAAGTTTAAAAACAATGACAAGTCTAAAAGTCCTTACGTTTGAACCTACAATACAACTCTGTCACTAAACTTGATTCATATATACAGTTTTCATTACGTAGCCTTATGTATAGGTCTTCTGGCTATCTGGAAATCTTCATTCGCTTAAATGTAACTTTAAGGAAACTCACAGAGGAATCAAATACTCCAGTCAGTTAAAGAAACCATAATTGTATGAAGGAAGTAGGACATTGTTTCCACACGCCTTTAATTTACATACGAAAGCCAGTCATATGTGACTGTGCACTTGAAACAGAAAAAAAATGAGCAAGTTAACATACTCGGTACGCAGCATCGACAGCCTGTTCCTTTGCAACCACTCTTTCTGAGTCTTCCTGGGCACGTTTGTGTTCCAGTGATGCAATAACCCTTCTTCGCCACACAGTTTTTCCTAGGCTTGCAAGTATTAGAGGGGGAACTAGTAGACCCGTTTTCTGGAAGATAGATATAGAACATTCACTGAACATGTGAAGGATTTCTTCAAATAAGGGTTGGTTTAATAGAAAGATACGGTGACAGTCACTGCTATACTTATAACTCAAATGTGCACTACACTTTCAAGCTCTTTCACCAGTTTCTGCATTCACTGGGCCCTGATGAACTCTGAGATGTCTGCAAACATCAGCCAGCCTTTCCATTTTCCATTCAAGATCCATTTTTCCCGTCTACTATTCACAAAGCTTTGCCTTACTTCCTCTATAACTCCACCCATAAGGGAACTGGACTAGCCACAGAGATATGAAACAGCCATAGCTTTGTCTCAGACCCACACTCACACCCAAATCCAGTCACTCTCCGGTTGACTTACTCGAAGGCAGGCTTCACTCTCACCACAAACAACTTTAATCTCTGTAAATAAGTTATTAATCTCTGTAAACAAGGTACCATTTACACCATGCATGCTCTGCACCCTCCGCATGGTGTGTTTATCAGTTCTCTCATAAGTTTTTTCCAGGTTATTCCCACACTGTTCTCCCTCTAGCAGTACTCCTGTCATCTGTTGAATTTATGCGTGTGTTTGTGTGTGTGTATGTGTGTGTGTGATATGTGTCTGCGATGATAAGTGTGTGACATATGCATTTGTGATACTCGTGAGTATGTTACAAGACTTGACTGGACTGACTTACTAGGCACACAGCACTGACAACCTGTTCCTTTGCACCCCTGCTTTCTAAGTCTGCCGTTGCAAGTTTGTCCTGTGGTGACGCAGAACCCGCTCAGGCTCGTGCATTTCTTCCTGGGTTTGCAGGTGTTAGTGCCACTTCCTCCTCCACTTCCTCCTCCACTTCCACTACCACTTTCTGTCATAAGAAGAAAGAAATTCCCTGTCAAATACACTAAGTTTGTCTCTTTCTCATGTAGAGTAATTCAAATTCAAAAGAGGAAATAGGCCTTCTGTAGTTATAAATAATAGCTAACAATTCAGACTCTCAAAATTAAAGCCTTGTAATAAAACAGGAAAACAGAAAAGCAACTCTATTATTCCCCCCCCCCTCCAAATGACAATTGAATGAAAAACGAGATAAAATAATTATAAATTTGTATTAGATAAAGTCCTGATTTTATCAGATGCCCGGTACTTCAGAACATCAGTAATTCAGTTGATCACAGAAAGCAAAAATTGAAATATGAAGGGTGAGGGGCTTTATACCTTTCCACAAGACTGCTTCATTCTCAGCCATTCCAGGGGCTCCATATCTGTCAAATACATACATACATACATACATATATATATATACAGATGTATATATATATATATATATATATATATATATATATATATATATATATATATATATATATATATATATTTATATATATTTATATATATATATATATATATATATATATATATATATATATATATATATATATATATATATATATACTTGTAGAATGACAGAGTGGTTGTGCTAGGTGGCTGAGATGCAGATGTACACACACACACACACACACACATATATATGTACATGTACATATCACAACATCCACATGAGAAGGTGAGTGAAAACCGGGACTTTGAACAAGTATTTTCGTAGTTTATTCTATAATTTCATTCATTATTTAATCTACATTTTCAAGTGCAAACTTGAAAATGTAGAATAAACCACGAAAGTACTTGTTCAAAGTCCCGGTTTTCACTCGCCTTCTTACGTGGATTTTGTGATATTCTCAAGTACATGTATATATACATGTTTATATATATATGTATATGTACATATGTATATATATACAGTATATACCTATATATATATATATATATATATATATATATATATATATATATATATATATATATATATATATTTCAAATTGTAGAATGACAAGAGGCTGGTTGTGCTAGGTGGTTGAGATGCAGAAGTATATATATATATATATATATATATATATATATATATATATATATATATATATATATATATATATATATATATATATATATATATACAAAGCTTCACAAATCTTTGGTTGATGGCTTACTTGGTACACAGCATTGACATCCGGTGCCCTTGCATCCCTTCTTCCTAACCTTGCCGTTACACGTCTGTCCCGCGGTGAAGCAGAACCCGTTGCTGTCCTTGCACTTTTTCCTCGGCGTACAACCTGTATCAAGGCAATTTTAAACAATACGGTCAGATATAAAATGAGTTTCTGAAGTCCGTGAACATTACAAAGCTTTGTAGTTTATTCTGTAGAGTTTTGATTCTCGTAAGCATCATTCAAGCATGAGGATTTTGAGATTCTCATGAAAAGAGAGAGAGAGAGAGAGAGAGAGAGAGAGAGAGAGAGAGAGAGAGAACACAATCATGAGGATTTGTTAACCTCTGTGTTATAAACTTAAGAATGAACACTTAGCTTTAATCTCTAGCAGACATTTTATAGAAAAACATTTTGAGGTTCTGATGGAGAGAGAGAGAGAGAGAGAGAGAGAGAGAGAGAGAGAGAGAGAGAGAGAGAGAGAGAGAGAGAGAGAGATATGCTTACCACCAGAGCCTTCTTTTACACAGTAGAATACAACTGTCCTTTTTTGTACTTACAGTAATAACAATAATAATAATAATAATAATAATAATAATAATAATAATAATAATAATAATAATAATAAGAGAGAACCACTAATCGGTTTATCTTATAATAATAATAATAATAATAATAATAATAATAATAATAATAATAATAATAATAATAATAATAGTAGTGAAGAAGAAGAAGAAGAAGAGAGAATCTTACCAGTAGCTTGCTTCTGATTGGCTGTAGGTGGATTCTGCTGCCGTCCGCCTCCCTTCTTAGGTGGCTTAAAGGTTGGCCTGTCGGTGGAATTTCCCGGTTTCTTCTTCCCGTTCGTCCCGTTCTTCTTGTTCCTCCCCCCCTGAGGTTTGGGATGAGCGCCGTTCGTCCCGTTCTTCTTGTTCTTCCCCCCGTGAGGTTTGGGCGGATTGCCGTTCGTCCCGTTCTTCTTGTTCTTCCCCCCGTGAGGTTTGGGCGGATTGCCGTTCGTCCCGTTCTTCTTGTTCTTCCCCCCCTGAGGTTTGGGCGTATTGCCGTTGTTCTTCGCCCCCTGCCGATTACCTTTCCCCCCCTTCTTTCTGGTTGCTTTGCCCTTCTTTCCCTTCGTACTCCCTCCATCGCCATTCCCTCCATTTCCGACCGCATTGTTTCTCCCGTTCTTTCCCCCCTTCTTTATTTTCCCGCCGCTAGTTCCCTGACGCTGGTTCTTCTTTCCGTCATTAGGCTTCCGTCCCCTTTTCGCGCCTTTGCCTCTTCCTCCTCCTCCTCCTCCAGGGGTGCTCGCGCGGTTATTCAGCGCCTTTCCAGCGCCCTTCTTGCCGCCCTTCTTCCCTCCTCCGCCTCCTCCTCCTCCAGGGGTGCTCGCGCGGTTATTCAGCGCCTTTCCAGCGCCCTTCTTGCCGCCCTTCTTCCCTCCTCCGCCTCCTCCTCCTCCAGGGGTGCTCGCGCGGTTATTCAGCGCCTTTCCAGCGCCCTTCTTGCCTCCTGAAGCGCCATCCCCAGCCACCCGGTTCTTCCCGTTCTTGGGACCTGTTGTCGTTTTTTTCCCGCCCTGCCTCTTCTTCTTCTTCTTCTCGCCTGTCGTGATCTGCCTCTTGGCGTTTGCGGAGCTAACACCTGACGAAGGTAAAGGGAGTCAGTTAGTTTATGGAGGGCCGCGGTTCATCTCAAAGACATTATCAGGACATTATGTCTCTGAGACAAGACTGTGAGGCAAGACTGACGAAGGTAAGGTATTCAGTTAGTTAGTCTGTGCCTGGGATTCATCTCAAAGACATTATCAGGACTTTGTGTCTCTTAGACAAGACTGTGAGGCAAGACTGACGAAGGTAAGGTATTCATTTAGTTAGTCTGTGTCTAGGATTCATCTCAAAGACATTATCAGGACATTATATCTCTGAGACAAGACTGTGAGGCAAGACTGACGAAGGTAGGGTACTCAGTTAGTCTGTGCCTAGGATTCATTTCAAAGACATTAATAAGACATTTTTATGTCTATGGGACAGGACTGACGAAGATATGGTATTCCATAAAGTTATTATGAGCCTAAGATTTGGTATCTAGTTACTAAAATATATAAAAATCAATTAGTATGTGAGAGAAAAATATCGCGTATGACTCATCGGGTTGATAATATTGAAGAAAATAATTAACAATCATCAAATATAACATAACAGGAAGCCCCCAAGAAAACTTATGATGTAATTAACTGAAAATTAGCTTTTATTCACATTGACAAATCGTTCATACTCAGCAGATTCACCAAGAATTTTATACTTTGTTGATAATTCATATATGATAAAAACTCTACAATTTAGGTGCTGTGACCATGTCTTGGCAATGAGACGAAAGTACTTAGCATCTCAATATATATATATATATATATATATATATATATATATATATATATATATATATATATATATATATATATATATATATGTATTATTGAGGCCTATATATACATATGTATATATATGTATAGATATATATATATAATTTATATATAATGTGTGTGTGTGTATGCGTGCGTGCGCGCGTGTGCTCACCTGTTTTGCAGCAGACGTCAGTAGCATCAGGGCAGGATCCTGTCAGTACTCTTTTGCAGTTGCCACCATTCTTGCTAGGGACACACTTGCCTCCTGCCTCAGTGCAGGTTTTTGCTACAGCGGCCGGTTGAAGATCGCCCTGGGGGAGATTAGAAAGCAAGGGTTTTTATGTGTAACTTAAATATATATATATGTATGTATGTATATATAATATATAAGTATATGTATATATGTACAGTATATATATATATATATATATATACATATATATATATATATATATATATATATATATATATATATATATATATATATATATATATATATATATATATATATATATATATATTTGTATGTATGTGTATATTACATATATAAATATATGTATGTATAATATATATATATATATATATATATATATATATATATATATCATATTCTAAAAACTTTTACTTAATTTTTTATATCCATATTTCATCAGTAATGTGACCACCATAGAGTCATCCGCGACTTGTCCCCCTCCCCCCTCTCTCTCTCTCTCTCTCTCTCTCTCTCTCTCTCTCTCTCTCTCTCTCTCTCTCTCTCTCTCTCTCTCTCTCTAAATCAGTTATCCCCAGTTCCTGACACACATTCTGTTTCCATCTGCTAAAACCTTCAATCTCTCTCAGGTGTTCGTCAGGTATTAATTAACACCTGGGCGGTGAAGCTTCCTGTTACACCTTTCAAACCTTTTCACTGTCAGTTTCCTTTCCAGCTCTGAATGACTTCGTAGGACCCAGTACTTGGCCTTTGGCCTGAATTCTAGATTCAGTTTAATTCAACACCTGAGTCAACAAAAGTCTTGATTACCAGAAGCAATAAGAACAAGCAATAAGAACCCAAATGACTGTTGTGTGATCTCAGCTGTTATTTTGAAAATAACGAGGGTATATCTCGAGCTAGTACTTTGATTGGGGAAGAAAATAATAGGTTCTGTTGAGGGTATGTGTGATGAGACGATGATAGCTTCTGCGAAAAAGATGGTCGTGTTTTGTTCCTGAAGCAGTTTCTTGTTTTTAAAAACTACCTTTTCGTAACTTCACAGTATTATCATTATTATTATTATTGTTGTTGTTTTTATTATATTATTATTAATATTGTTATTAATGTTAGTTTTGTTAATATTATTTTTATGATTATTGTTATTAATTTTACTTTTGTTATTATTATTATTATTATTATTATTATTATTATTATTATTATTATTATTATTATGATTATGATTATGATTATTAATTTTATTATTATAATTATTATTACTTTTATGATTACTATTAATTTATTATTATTATTATTATTATTATTATTATTATTATTATTATTATTATTATTATTATTGTTCGGAAGATGAACACTATACGTATGGAACATGAAATTCAAGCTTCTAAAGCATGCGGTGTTAATTTGAAAAGAGTAAAATAAGGCAATAGGAAATACAGAAAGAGGAGATCAGTTAAGGAAAAGAAAAGATAAAAGTAACAAAGTAATAAATAAATAGATAAACATTTAAAGTGAATTATTCAAATAAAAGGAGAACTCTTTTTGCACAACATCCTCAGGGAGACTGTTCCACAGTCCAGTAGTGTGAGGAATAAAGACCTCTGGAAATTAATGACAAAAAGCAGTAAAATGGATTTCTAAAGAATAATTTCTTATGTAGATTTAAGATTAAAAAGTCCCTCCTGGGCCTCGCAAGGCTTATAGGGCCGGCGCTGAACTCCAGTGTCTTAGGTCAACAGCCAGTGAGGGAGAAGTCCCATTGCCTAAGACACGTGGCCAGTGTGTCGCTAGGTCCTTGCTAACCCTCTCGAGTTTTCAGACCGCTAGGTTGGCGGGCTACCGGGTTTATGCAATGGCCCAAGCCACCAGTGAGCGACGGGATTTGAATCCCGGTCCTCTCGACTGGTAGGCGAGAACCTTACCAATGTAAAGGAGACAGGCATGAAATAGTTGTAACTTAAAATAATAGTTATGATAATAATAATAATAATAGTCATAATTTACTGAAAGCAGCGACATTAAACACGACTTTCATAGTTACTGAAAGGGATACAACAAAAATAGTTAATGTACTAGAACAGATATTTGGATAAACCTTACGTACGAGGTTTAGCTAATTCCAGATTGGTAATTGGGCGTAAAATTACGAGCCAAGAAAAAGGCAGGTTTTTCCGAGTGGAAAATTTTGCTACATGGCAAAAATTTATTTTTTACTCTGGGAAAAACTTTTAACGGAATATTGATATTTTCAATTGATATTTTGTCTCATGAAATATTATTTTAAAAATAATTTTCAGTATATAATTGAAATGTGATAGATTCAGACGTTGAGAAATATATATACTTTATATATGTATATATATATATATATATATATATATATATATATATATATATATATATATATATACTGTGCGTGTGTGTATGTGTGTATTCCTTGTGATAAACAATCCTCTGACAGCTGCATCTAACTTACTGATACCACAAATGTCAGATTTAGTCAGAAAACATTACGCGCAGTTATGAATCACTTTTGCCAGGAATATTTTGACACTAATATTCAGGAAAATGAATCTTTGTCGTGTTTTTTTCCTAATATTACTGACTATTTTTTTTAATAGAATCTACTATTTCTTTTCGTGTTAGTTAGCCCCCAGTCCTATCTTATTTTAAAAACAGATAAATAAATGAATAGATAAACAGATAGATAGATAGATAGGTAGGTAGGTAGGTATGAATAAGTAAATAAATGTTTAAATAAATCAATAAATATATTAAGAAGTATATAGATAGATAGATAGATAGATAGATAGATATATGGACAGATAGCTAAATGATATATCAGATGAGCAGGTTCATAACCCAGTTGATAAATAAATAATTTTTCATCAAAAATTTTCGAAGTTGACAATGTTAGGAAAAATTATTAGACATCTCAATCATGTATTCATACATGATAATTCATCCTAAAGCAGGTCTTAACATTTTCTAAGATAATGTAAGCTAGTCTAGCAAACCTATCAAATGGCCAGATATTATTTTAAACATATGTATATATATGTATGTATGTATATATATATATATATATATATATATATATATATATATATATATATATATATATGTATGTATATATATATATATATATATATATATATATATATATATATATATATATATATATATATATATATATATATATATATATATATATATATATATATATATATATATATATATATATATATATATATATAATGTAACACACAACAGACGCCTATGAATCTTTTCTTAGTAGTTAATGATTTTGCCAGGAACATTTCTTTTGCTGAGGATAAGCGGAAATCTAATTTTTTTGATATAAGAAAGAGAAATATACTTTTACTTATTTTCATCTAGCGGGCCACTTTCAAAATCAAACGGGCCACTTTTGGCCCACGGGGTCGGACGGCCCTGTTCTAACCAAGTGATGGGTCAAACTTAAAATCCATAGCCTGCAGAAAACCAAAACCTTTGTGGCATCTGATTAAAAAGCTTGGCTAGGCGCCCATAGTGTAATACATTTCTGAAAGCAACCCTCTTTTGTTGGAGAAGGCTTCAGGAATAGGCATTAAGTAACATTTCGGTTGTAATTATCAGATACGTTTAGTAGGTGTATGAAAAAAAGGCTAGTTCACTTAATGACAAAAAGGAATTCTATAACGAAATAGTTTTCGTTAATTCTGGTATTCTAAGATAAATCCTATGAACAATTCAGTTAATGACGGAGAAAGATTTTAAAATGAAGTTTTCATTAATTCTGGTATTCTAAAATCAGTCTTATAATCAATTCAGTTAATGACAGAAAGGAATTCTAAAATGAAGAAGTTTCCACTAATTCTGGTATTTTAAGATAAATCCTATGATCAATTCAGTTAGTGACAGAAAGGAACTCTAAAATGAAGTAGTTTTCATTGATTCTGGTATTCTAAGGTTAATCTTATATTCAAGTCAGTTAATGACAGAAAGGAATTCTAAAATGAAGTTTTCATTAATTCTGGTGTTCTAAGATTAATCTTATAATCAAGTAAGTCAATGACAGAACGAGAAGTTCTAAAAAGAAAACAGTCTATTAATTCTGGTATTCTAAGAGTAATCCTACAGCATGTTCAAGTCGGCTAACAACAGAACGAGGAATTCTAAGTAGATAACAGTCTCTATTAATTCTGGTATTCTAAGATTAATCCTATATTCAGAACGAGGAATTCTAAATGTAAAAAGTGTTCGTTCTTTCTGGTATTCCGAGATTAATCCTATATTTAACAGGGATATCGATTCAGTCAGTGATAGAACGAGGAATTCTAGATGTAAAAGTGTTCATTCATTCTGGTATTCTGAGATTAATCCTATATTTAACAGGGATATCGATTCAGCCAATGATAGAACGAGGAATTCTAAATGTAAAAGTGTTCATCCAGTCTGATATTCTAGAATTAATCCTGTATTTAACAGGGATATCGATTCAATTAATGACAGGACGAGGAATTGTAGATAAAAAATAGTCTTCATCAACTCTGGTATTCTGAGATTAATCCAATATACAACGGGCACATTACACAAAGTATTGCGAAAACCACATGAAATTTCCTGAAATTTGCAGTGTGAAAAGTACCCTAAAAATATTCAGAAATTAAGGAATTAAGATTCCATAGCAACATGACGTTCTGTGTACAATGCTTAGGTAGATA